>CM052133.1:2120962-2137648 GCA_028454255.1 Halictus ligatus | reverse complement strand
GAGTAAAATTTATCCATAAAATTAGACGACGTTGAGTACTAAAAAAAGAAGCTCGCTTACGCTAAATCTCACTCGGGCTGTTTTTTCCTACGTTTTCCGGTACGATCGTTCTGCAGTATTTCTCGCAATTTAGTGAAATAAAATACATACAAACTCTGTAATTTCTCTCTAATTTCGCACGATTGTTTTCTTAAATTTTTCATTGAGATCATCTCGCAGTTTTAATTTTAAGCAGCCTGTGAGTAATGTCACAGTTGGCTGAACGTTAGGGGTATCACAATTATGGTGATTATAGTTTAGAGAACAACAATTCTAGACGATCTACGATTTCTTCGAGATAAGAAAAATACTGATATCGACTAGCTAATTAGTTCGTGAAAGTCTAACGAACGTTTCAACGTGTATCTAGGATTCGTTTCTAACTGGATTAATAAGAACAATCTCGAGAAGCAGACTAGACTAGTAGATAGACTTGTTAGAATTTATACGAGATCACAGTGCTATCTGATAACTATTAATTTCAATGCTGCTACTTATTCGCTACAGTTTAATACCATTTCTAGACGTATAGTATAATTGAACCGATTATTGTGTACGAGATAGATAAGAATAGAATTGATCTAAACTACATACAACAGGAACAAATGAATCTCAAACTTTTGTATCGAGTATTTAGTATTGCGCAGACAAAAAAGGAAAGAAATTCCATTACTTTCTTGCTTACTTTCTCTGGGTCAACGTACTGTTTGCACAGTTAGAAAGTCTCGATCCAAGCCCAATCCAAGCGTAATGAACAAATATAGCACTACTGTTCTACTGTTAAGTTCATTTTCAACGACAATATAATACTCTTGTTTGCTCGCAGCATATAAAAATAAAATATTCCAAATATCCGGTGGGATTAAAACCGTGGATTTTCTACGCACACCGAAAATAACTTTCCTCTTTTGAAAAACGAGCCTATCAACACTTGAAACGTAAAACCTAGTGCCGTTCATTTGTGGCGAAATTCTCTGAACAAAGCTCTTTTTTTTTTGGTAATTCAGCTCGCGCGTGGTGTGTACACTTTCAGCATAGTTATCCTCCAACGAGAAAAAGCTACACGTTCTCCCAGCGTCTCGAATAATTAATCCTACATGTACATTGCTACGCTATTAGTTAGTTGTCTCTCGATAGCGAGCTACGGAAACGTTATTAGAAAATTCTGAAAAGGGTAATTCTTCTAAAGGGAATTTCCTAGGGTAATTAAAAAATTCACCGGAGCTCCGAGAACCACTCTTACGTATAACCGACGAAGGCAAGGAGGGGACAGAGGCTGTTCAACAGATTAATTGTTAAGTTCTACTATAGACTGGCGCCAGGAGAGCTAAAATGAGAGCTATCGGCGACCTATCGCGGCCTGTTATCTAAGATTTCCGCGACCTGAGGGCCGATAAGGGGTTCAGCCGTCGCCTAGGCGTGCTCTCGGTCGAGGAGGCCGAACTTTTGTTTTTCGACGGCTTCGTTTTGCTACCCTTCTCTTTGCTAGTGGCCGCCGAAGAGGTTTTCACCGATTTCCCGAGCTTCGCCGAGGCGGTGTCCGAGCTGGTGCTCGTCGACACCGCCGCGGCCGTGGGTTTCGTTGCTGTAGTCGGGTGTTGGGACTGGGATTGGGTTTTAGGGCTTACTTGTACCTCACAGGGTGGCGGCGCGCTTCTGTACGACGGCACGATTTTGAAGGTCACCGATCCTCGTGCTTCACGCTGCAACAGAAAGCGGAATCGCTCAGCGAAATCTGTACGACATCGACTTTCCAACGATTATGCGTTCTCGTTCGATCGAGAAACATTCTCGCGAAAATCTAATTCGACGAACGTTTAACCCTTGGCGCTCGAACGGCGATTTTTTACATTATTAAACTCGTTTGTATTTCAAGAAATTACCGAACACTCCAGAATTGTACGGGTAAATTGCACCATTTTCGGAAATATTTTAGATCGGAAGAAACGTTTCGTTTCGGAGTATAAAACAGCTTCGAGCGCAAAGGGTTAATAGAGGAAACGAATCGATTTGGTTAACAAGTTTTTGCAACGCGTCGCGCGGATTAATTTTTCCCCCGGGTGAGGTTTCAACGGTTCACAATTTTGATGACAGAATCAAACGGTGAAAAAAGAAAATCATCAAACGAAATATAAATATTCGTAGAGAATTTTCCGTAGGATCGCGTATTCGAAAGGACCTAATTGTACTTATTGTTCGATCTCTGCGATATGAACAGCACTTACGAGTATTTTTTGCAACGCATTCACCGACTGATTGGCCACTGGTATCCCGTTAATTTCTCGTATCTCATCACCGACGTGAAGAGTCGCTTGCCGGTGTATCATTCCACCGTGCATAATTCGTGCTACCACGCATTTCCCATCTTCGTTCATTTTCAGAGTGATCCCCTGCAAACCAAGCACACACACGATTATTACAGTATCCTCCTTGAAATTGCGTTCTGGATTGCTATACTCGAGCGACGTGCGTTTGTTACACTTTAATGCCCATCGTAGGTTCGAAAACGCCCTTAAAACAGAACGACCGACACATAAAACCGGCGCTATTGCATGAATCAGACTGCAATGGCAATTCTTCACCGTCGAGTGTCGTGCTTCAATCTTTCTCGGTGCCGATCTCGCTGTTTATTGCAAAAGTTATTTATCTCCAGAACTTTCCTAAAAATATTTAAATTCGTCCAAGCGAACGCGATTGTTTGTCAACGTGGGACGAGCTACAGCTTCAATTCGAAAGTAGGATAATAACTATGTTTTTTTTAAAGAATTTATAAAGCAATTTATAAACCTGGTGCCTCAATTGCGAGAGCAACAATTGCTAAATTAATTTCGTTGAGATGTCTGTATAAATTTCAACAGGAGTATCGTGTTATTTTCTCATTTACGGTAAAGTCTCGATCTAAGTCCAATCCTCGGGTCCGTGCTTTGACATAGATCGTGCAGGGCCTAGTCTTGTGATCTTCAGGTCCGGGTACAATTGAATTATGTCAGGGTACAATTAAATTATGATTACTACGCGAGTGAACTCACCATCGGCTCATCGGTGTTCTTCTGGAACTGGACCAGCCTGACACGCGTCACATTTTCGAGGTCTAGATCACCGTTCTGTCCTTCGAGGTCATCGCCCCCGTTTAGGTATGGAAGTAGAGGCGGCGGTGTCACCCTCGTGGCTTCCTCGCCGTAAACTTCGTGTCCAGCTACGTCGTGCGCTTGCAACAACGCCTGCAACAACAAGCAACAAAGTTTCGGATTAGTACCGTGGCGTAAACGCGAAATGACATAAACGCCGGGACATAAACGTAGGAAGCACATCCGCGGTGGAGCATAACCCGCAAAAAATCGCATCGCAATAGCAATTATTCATTTAACTTCCAACAAGAAATCCCCCACTCGTTGGAAGAATTATTAACATACAAAAGTGGCCTCGAAGAACGAAAAGTCCTTGCAAAAAATAATAAATTGCATCGAGAGGCGGGCTGTAAAATTAAAATGAAAAATGGAATTGACGTTTCTCGGAAGGGATAGTTTCCCACCCGAAATTTACGGGCAATTTTCCTCTCCAATATTTCCCCGAGAAACGTATATCAAATATTTTTCCGATCAAAGTTTCGCGACAATTTCAGGATACCGCATATATCCGCGACCTATTCTACTTTTCATACATTCGAAATGTCCCGTCGTTCGCGGGGATTGGTTCACGCTACATTATGTTTCGTAACCAGCGCTCATCGTCGGTTTCCCGGGTTCCCCCGATTCTTCGGGCAAACACTGGTAATGGCAAGTTTCGTCAAACTGCTTCCTTGATTGCGACACACAGACGGCCAAGTACCGTTTCAAACAAGCTATTTGCACAGCTCGTTCGAATTTGCGGTTGAATCTTGGCCTTGGTGTTCCAAGTTCCTGCCCAGACATGTCTCGAACCGCCAACTTCCGCAAACTACTTCAATTACACAAGGGAATTCGCTAGGTGCTTGCCTGCGCGGCGCAGGCCCCTATTATGCGTCACTGGAAAAACGTTTCGCGAGATTTCTTTATCGACACTGCTAACCACCCGGCGCTCGGATCGGGCCTGTACAGTTTCAAATTTATTTTCAATTATTACACTAGGACTAGTTTTATGCAATACAGCAACACAGTAGCATCGTGTAAGAACAGCACTGACATACACACATACACACTGAAGAGCACTGATATACATTTACAGATTCACGAGGACCAGAATCTGCGCGTACTCCTAGTTAGGCATGTGTACCGCAAGATGGCGCTGCGGGCGGAATGCGTGTACGCCGTTTTGCGTCGTCGCGTGCCGATCTAGTGTGTGATTTTTCATTGTCTTAAGAGGGTTCACGGGGGAACAAATTAACGCCTCAATTTCGCAACTAGCAATTCGGAATTGGTCAATTTGGTTTCCTAAAAGTCCAACCTAGGACTGTATGGTCTCCAAAATGCCAATTTGTTCGTTATCGCGGAGTAATTTGCAATATTCTATGGTATACTGTCGCGAGGCGTCCGAAACCGTACCTCGCGATTCCGACATTTTTCACTGCTAGCGTCACTGTCCCATTTGACCGGAATCGCCGCAGCCTAATTAGAGAACAAACACGCACGTCAATATTTTTCGCCCGTATTTCCAAAAAGGTTTCAACTCGGAGCCTCGTAGCCGCGGGGTTGCTAACGACGTTACGGTTCTCGTGCAGGTCGCCTCGTTCCAGATTCTTGTTCGTTAGATCGCGTTAAAGCGTCTTGACCTTAATGCTCGAATACGAAAACGGGGATATCGCAAAAAATTTAATTCACTTCCGCCGAAAGTGGAGCCTCGAGCCGTCTTGATGAAAAATGCCGGGGGTTTATCAGCGCGGTTGTTTATTCGTCCGGCGCGAAGCCTCGCGGGTAAATGCCGGGACAGGTTGTGCATTCAGCGGGCAGTTTGCTGCGTCAACAAGAAACCAGCCGATTATTTATTACCGAAACGGGTTGTCTCTTGTTTCGAATGCGCAGCTCCTTAACTGGGGTCCACGATCTCGAATGTTCTCTACAATCCGTGAATCCATTCAAAGCCGTTAGTTTTAGAGAATTGATGAGACAAAATAATTCAGAATCTAATTTTAATTGCTGGTATTCGATGTTACGCGGATTAAGATCCGGATCGTGTATTTACGTACACGTGAAATGGGAACCCAGCACACTTTTAACCCCGAAAGAGGGGAAGGAAGCGGCCCTCGAAGAGAGGGATGGGAAAGAGGAACGAGAGCAGGAGGCGACACCGGTGTGTTCTTTCACCGATTTCTCGGGCCTGGTCGTCGACACGTTCAGTGGATTCTAAGCAGTCTTCAAGCTCCCTAATGAGAGAAAAGTCACGTCGGTTGACTCGAGAAAGCGGAAGAGCGAAACGGTTCAAGTGCCGGGGGGACTGCTCGTGCTGCGGCGACACACGGCACGATACGATACGATACGGCATGTTGCAACCGGTACGTTGCAAAGTGTCGGAATAATTCCCTGGAATGCTGCCAATGTCTGAAGAGCCAGCCCCCGGTGCTTGCACGAGGACGATCGCGTTCTCGAATCCCTCTGCACAGGCTACCCGGTAAATCTTCCTGACCCGGACACTTAGGCTTCAGTGTTTACACGCTCGCCGACGAACCCGGACCATTCCGACGATTTTTATTGCTCCGATCGATTCTTTTACTTTCCGTCCTCTATCCGCTCGGCTGAGCGCGAGATTTCATTTCGTGTCCCGGTTCCAGTCATGATGTTTTCTTCCGGATCATGTTTTCTTGGGGATCGCCCAATTGTCTTCTGGGGATCGCCCATGTAGAATTTTGTTGGTTCTAGAAGACCTCGGTTCAGCGGAAGTGGGGACAGTTCTGCGACTTTTATCTGCCAGGCATTTGGGACATTTCCCAGTTCCTTTTTCACCTGGCATAGTCGTCGAAGGGCCTATTAACGTTAATAACTGTACGTACCGGTGGGGTAGCTCTGAAATCCCTGGGCGTCGATAAACCGACGATAATAAACTCTGTAGGTGTTTGCTCGCCCGATAAGAATTGCGAACGGCAAGTCGAACGGTGCCATAATTTTTGGGGAACAGTGCCGGAGAAACGCCCAGGACAGACAGATGGAACACGGAGAAATACGGTAGCACGGTGTCCTGGGTGGTTGGTTAGTTGAAATCGAGCCAAAATCGTCACACGGGCCGCATTGATAGCCGCGCCACGTTTCTATTTCCCGTGTCCCGCGAACGCCTAATCTATATGTAAATCCCGCTCGGAGGAAAGCGTGTGTGAAGTGAAACACGCGCGATCACGCGGACGATATCCAGCCAATTTTCTCATGATTCTCGAGAGCGACCAATCCACGCGGACCAAGTGACGGGAAAACTCTGATAAAAGCGATATTAGCAGCCCGACTGCTGGAAAAAAGGACTGAAGGATCTCTTCAACAAGCTCGCGAAACCATGGCACGTACGCCGATCACGCGATTTACAAACACGCGTTCCAAATGTAACAGTAAGTGGACGCTTTTAACTCGTTCAATCACATTTATGCTACGTCACAGTTTAGCTGTCCAGGGTTAAACATATTTTTCTGTAAGAGGAACCCCCAAGTAATTTTTTTATTTAACATGTAGCATCAACTACACAACAGGCGCTACATGTTAACAAAAACTAGTACCGCGTTACGAGCGAGGAGACGGCAGATTTTTATGCAAAATGAAAAATCTCCGCATTAATTTGATACCGTGGGATCCACGTAGGTGTTTGTTTGAAAATTTTAATCAACCCCTTGCCATAGAATTTAATTTTGCAGAGTGGAGCACCAGGCGTTACCTCCTTGAGCTACGTCATTATTGTCATACGTAGATGTTTGTGGATGGACGCGTCAAGGACTTATGAAGGTCGATGTTTCACACGGAACCGTTCGATGCAGCTTCTTGCTCTCTATAAACAAGTATTAACCTAGTCAATTTTTGCGACAAATAACATCGACCTGCTTGTGCTCTAGCGCGAGATTTGATTTCCCGTGGAAGAATAACAGGTTCGGAATTAATTTGAAGCTGGCACGGTACCTCAGATTTTGCGAAAAGAAAAAAAAGGGGCACGCGTCGCAAGTTAGACTGGAAGATGCGCCAGGAAACCGGAAAAATTTCGCGTCGTCCTCGATAGCCGTCCCCGGGCCGGCATTAACATTGTTAATTACGCGAGCAGCCCCGGCCCCCGAGTATTCATTAATTAGAGCGAGCCCGACCCTGTCGAGGGACCGACGTCAATTAAGCGTTTTTCCGGATTGAAAACCGAACGAAAGGAGGAAAACAATGAGAGACCGGGCGACGCCGCCCGTCCGACTCGGCCGAGAGCTCCTGGATACGTGGCTTCCAGTTCTACCCTCCACGGTTTGAAAGCTTTTCCATGGAACGCGTCCCGACCAGGTTCTTCCCGACTTCTTACTGGACCATTAAAGCCTCTCCCTTTAATTCGAATCATTTTCGAACAAAGATCCGCGCCGGAGTTCCGAACGGAAAACTCCGGCGGGCCAAGCGAATATTCCCGAACGGACACACTCCGAACAGGGAACATTATGAACCGTAAATATATTTCTGTCGCTTCATTGTTTCGAATACTTTCAATCCCGAGGAGTTTCCACCGACCAAACTATGGTTTAAGCGCTCGAGGCGAGCGCCATTGTGCGCGGCAGAGCGAAACGGGCTTTTACGTTTGCCTCCCATAAAAGGAAAGTTTACAGTTACTTTTCATTTAACAGCGTTTCGGAGAACCGTCGACCCGCTTCCTCGACAAATTTTCTTAATTCGTTTGATCGCAGTTCGAGAATCGAGAGTCGCCGGGAATTTCATGATTCTGAAAATTATGCTGATTTCGGGAAAATTCGTCACACCGATTTCCCTGTATCTTTCCCTGATCGCCAAGGCATCGATGATAAATGTCGCGGAATTATCCCCTCTAGCGCTCTCCTGCACGATACTTGATCACTGGCAAGACCCCTGTTTTTGACATGAATCGAGAAGTTACTGTGGTCGCGATGAATTTAATAATTCTGAAAATTAAGGTTGATTTTGGGAAAAATCGTTACACCGAGTTCCCTATATACGTAGCCAAAGCCTCGATGATGAATGTCGCGGAATTATCCCCTCTACCGCTCTCCTGCACGATACTTGACCACTGGCAGGACCCCTGTCGTTGACATGAATCGAGTACTCGCTGTGTTCTCGAATTGTCGGTTTGAAAGAAATAATGGAAGGAATTGGAATTGTTGAGAGCAAATTGGTCCGCGGAAAGGAAATGAGGTATTAGAAAAATCATGTTTATTTTTGGGAAAACCGAACCGTGGATCCGAAGTTGAAACAAATAGAAGAAACCGCGCGGAGGAAACGGGCGTTGGGATTAATCGCGCGCGAAATTGCGCCGGAATTGTTGAGGATCCGCCGAGGGTGGGCGGAAAGGTAAACGAAGTCGAAAAAATAAATAGGAGCTAAAGTTCAATTAACGGTTCGAGGTAACCCGAACCGGACGAAACGCAGCCGTTCGTAGCCGCGTTTGCACGTCGATGAGCCAGTTACCGATTTCGTGGCTAGAATAATATTGTTCGATGCAAATTCCGCCACCGACGGGACGCCGCTCGCCGTCTGCCACGTGGGTGTTGGCCCACAATCAAACGCCGGTGCATCGGTCGGCGCAACGAGCCGGCCAATCGATCCGCAAACTCTTTCGATTAGAGCTGCAACTTCGGCTTTTAATGCCAGAGAAAGCACTCGATGTACCGCGAAATCTGCGCGGCACACAAGAGAATAAATATATCGCTGTTGCATGTCGCAAACATTTCTACATCGATATTGTCGCTTTAACGGTTTCAGCGAATTTCGGGAACACGGTTAAACTTCACCTAGGGGATCCAGAAATTTTTCACTTTCTTGAATACAGTCTTGTAGACGCGGACGTGGAAATTCGAAAAATTGGAGATTGAAAGCGAGGAATTCGCCGGTACGAAAGTTACGCGTGTCTGAATATGAATCTCTCGAAGAAAGTGCTACGAATCGAAGCAAATTAGTTGAAATGCAGTGTTCCGAGGAGGATACGATATTTCTCCGAGTAAAGAAATACAACCAAACCTGCAGTTCCGGGGATTGTTAATTTGTATTTGTACAAGGTTTTACGATACATGTCCAACGTTTCAGAGTAATGAAAGCGGCGGCTACAAAGCGAGCTTCTTGACAGATCAACTGCGCCGAATGTAATCTGGCAGGAGCGTAATATTTAATTAACGAATACGTCCGTGCGGACAGTTAAAGTTGAGAGCTCGCGTTTAATAACTTCGTTATCCGTTTCGTCTATCTGGCGTCTCTTCTTGCTTTGAACGCGCGGATATCAGCTAAATACTTTATGCTTCAAACGGCCCGATTAGTATTCTTATTAGCGACTCTGCGGAAATACATCGAAACGTCAGAACGGTTGCATCCCCTGAAAATGCGATTTTCCATATCGACGTTCACACTGGAAATGGTTTTCCTTGTTATTTTGAAGAAAACTAGGCAATTATTTTGCAAAAATACCGCGTTTAGGATTCGGACGTTTCGCGCTAGAAAGTGTGTGACGTGTATCTTGATATACGGCAGATCATGTTCAAGTGGTTTAGCCGATCGAAGGGAACCGGATCAAGAAATAAAATCCGCAAAATCGAGAAACGGGGTTCGGGGGAATCCTATCGATAAAATGGAGGCGAAAGGGCGAGCAGGAATGGCGGATCTTTGGATACGTTGCACGTAGTGGAAAAGTCAATATAGATGCGGCGGAACTTGCAGAAGCTTGTACGTGTCGTAATTACGAGTTATAGGCCAAGTGAAAAATTCAGGATCACGGCTACAGTAGGTGCACATGGCGGAAGAAAGGGTTTCGATCAAATAAGAGTTCTTTAAGGGACCCTGTACGGACACTGGCCTAAAAATAACGTAAATGATCAACCTTTTCACCGATTCTCAATCACGAACACTTGGGAATAAAATTGAGACAAAATTTTTGATACAACTTCTAGTAGTGTGGATATTGTGACACAACGAAATGAAAGAATTGTCAACCCTTTAACCGAATGACTCTTCAATCACGAACATTTAGGAATAAAATTGAGACAAAATGTTGCCCCGATACAACTTCTAGCGATGTGGATATTGTGACACAACGAAATGAAAGAATTGTCAACCCTTTAACCGAATGACTCTTCAATCACGAACATTTAGGAATAAAATTGAGACAAAATGTTGCCCCGATACAACTTCTAGTGATGTAGATATTGTGACACAACGAAATGAAAGAATTGTCAACCCTTTAACCGAATGACTCTTCAATCACGAACATTTAGGAATAAAATTGAGACAAAATGTTGCCCCGATACAACTTCTAGCGATGTGGATACTGTGACACAACGAAATGAAAGAGTTGTCAATCTCGGTGAAAGATGAAAGGCAGTTTTTAAGAAAACGAATGTTTAACTTAAAGGGAGCTTCGTTGAAAACAATGTCCATTATTTCCTGTCCGATAAAGGTTCCCTCGATCGTGGCCGATTTCGAGCGACTTATCTCGTTGACGAACCGTTTCGAAGAAGAACGAACCGTTCCGGAAGAAGCAAGAAGATGCTCGGCGCTGTGTTCACGACTTCCGGGCTTCGATAACTTTATCAAACGGTCTATTGAAAGCAAACCGAGCGTAAAAGTGTATGTACCATTCCCTATATCGTCGCCGCGGTGTCTCGGCCCGGTTCGATGGCGGAGGTTCTGCGACAACGCGAGCAGGATCGATTCGCAAAATTAAAATTGTCAGAGAAAAGCCGCGGAATTTGAGGCGCGAACACGTTGAAATCGTCGGCGTCCATTGCGAGGCAAATTGCGCCAGTTCACTGGACCAAAAGTATGCTAAAATATCTTTCCTATCCAAATTTCGAGTGCTTCGACCGTCTCGCCTAAACAATTATAAACCCGGCGCGTCGTTTCTTTTATTTCGGAGATGCGAATGCTGCGCACGCGCGTGCGCGAAGACAGCTGCAGTTTTAGCGAAGCGTTGTAACCGGAATTGCACTTCAATAAATTGCTTTTGTCGTTCGAGATTGAATCGGTATAATACGTGTCGGGTGTGCCTGGAAATTTTCATATTATTATTTGTTGTCTCAATCACAAAGAAACTTTTCCCCTGGCGTTTCCTCGGGAAAATTGATCCCGGTGAAAATTTATTCTCTTAATACCCCGGTATAATACACCGCCGACAGGGGAATAATGCGAGCCCGTTTACTCGAAATAGGTCGATCCGAATTTTTACGCGGAATTTTGAGTTACACCGACAGCCGATAATTTCGGTAAGGTGAAATACGAAACGCTTGTCTGAATATATTCCGTTAAACTCTCCGTTCTGCGCGCAGTTTGCAAAAACAGTAACTCGCGCGAGCTTCAATCGCGAAACACGCGCGATCGGTGTGTATCAATAATTACAGCTCGACGCTCGCGATTAATAATCCGTCATTATTTCACAAAATCGTTACATCGAACAGGTATTCTTTACGGGGCGCGCGCGAACGTGTCCAATTTACCATCATCGCGTTACAAAATAATTTGTTTCTGTTAAATCGATCGATCCTCGTCAAAGCGACGCCGACGAATAACGTCGACGTTGTCGCGACCAAACAATCTCGTTACGGCGGCTACTTCTTGCACCGTGGAAAAATATATTTACAGTCGGCGGACTGCAATTATGTTCCTTCTGTGCTCGCGGGACCGACGTTTCGAATATTCCGTTCTCGCAGGAAAAATTAGTGCGACGGAAACGTAATTATGGCGCGACTTGAAAGCTCTGCCGAAGGAGCTCGAGACCGGCCACTAATTTACAAATATCTGTAATATATCGAATCAAAAATTCTGCTTAATAAAGCTCCGCACCGGAAGTGCTCGCAAATTCTCCTCAAGTCTGTCGATGAACCGGGACTTTTATCCGTTAGGAGCGTGCATAGAGTAACCAATCAATATCATCAATATCAATGTCTCAATTTTGATTCTAATATTTTTAATTCACGATTTTGGAGGATTGCGAAGATCTACGTGGAATTACTCAACAAATTTATTTCCTTAGGTACATATTATTTAAAAAATGGCCGAGAACGTGGATATACAAATACTTCTTATTTTTATAATGCGAAATAGTCGCTTCCAATGCTCCGTAAAGCTAGCGTTAAATAAATTGCTCCGATTTCGAGAGTCCTTCGAGTTTCCATTTTCGCGACATTATTTACGTTTTCGTCTTGCGTTTTCCGATCGCAGAAGTATTGCGCTCGCGTCGACCATGCTGGACGCGCGCACAAATACCGTTACAGCCACGCGGCCTAGAATTATGAAATTATAAATAGCCGGCCGGTCGCGACTATTGTCATCGTTCGAGGATCAGTCGAGAAACAACAGGGCCGGGTAAATTTCAATTAATTCCACTAAAACGATACCGTTCCCTGTGTACTGCTCTAGTTTCACGGCTTTTGTGTCGCCACGCTTCATCGACGCTCACCGGGTACGCTCAGATTACCGCGTATGGTTTTATGTTAATGTTATCCTGTGCCCGGCGAAGTTCCGCAGCGGCGGCGCGCGAAGTAAAACCGTGGGACACGCGGTCCACGGATTATTTCTGATTTATGAGGATGTTTAAATAATGCTCCGAAGCGCAGACACGCCGTGCGACCTGCCGCAAATAATTTAATGAGATCCCGCGCGGACGCGACCCCTGATTTGCGATCTTTCGGCGGAAAACCCGCCCCGCAGCGGAGACTCGCCGTAATTTGACGATTTTCCCGTATATCGAGTGTTTAACTCGCATTGCAACAAGTTTCGTTTATAGGTTGGTCGCGAGATAACTCGTCCGTGGTAAAAACTGTGAAAGAAAAATCGTACAACGTCAATTTTTAAGCTGTCGTTGCAAGGATATGAAAAATTGTCAACTTTTTTCCGTTCCTCAGTCTCACGGCTGCCGCTTCGTGCTGAAAGGTCGAGAATGAATGAAAATTAATAAAAAAGCGCGGCTGCGTCTGTTAACACTGCCGTGGGAAGCGGCTTGTGTTTGAAAGTTGAGGGCAAAGAGCACACCGGGCAATATTTCCCGCGATGCTCTGTAATAAATGAAGGTCTTGTCGCGAATGAATGTGCGACCACAAGGAGATTCCGAAAAGATCTGAATGATGCTCGGCGGCGCGCTTTCATGCACCGGCGCGTACTTTTTTTCCCCCCGCGTGCAGACCGAGAGCCCTCGAGTTGTTATTAACCCCTGAATCAGATTCGTCGAACACTTCAAGGACATGAATTCGCAGCCATTCAAATTGCCCGGAAAAATTGTGAATTGTACTTGTACCGGAGAAAGCTCGTGAATTCGCGCTGGATCCACCATTTTACACGATTTTTTGGCGATTTCTACCGTGAAAATGACAAACTTAACCACCCCAAACTAGAAAATATGGGATCCGCCATTTCGGCTAGTTCCAGTGCGAAAAATCTAGTATTATCGTTAATAATATATTATCCTAATTAATGTTCGAGTCGGAACAACAGCGACTTGTTAATATAAACATATAATAACAGGACATTGATTTCGGAATATTTAACATAATGAATTCGAGAATATGGGAAACTGTATTGTCGAATGTTCGGAAGATGAATCGGAACATCATCGACTTGCTAATGAGGAAGCTCTTACACATACCGAAGCAGAAGCCTGAACCCGTGATATCTTCGGTAGAGTGTATATTTTACGATGATCAACGCAATTAACGCGGTTTCGATAATCAGCAGCGTGCATTAAACCATTGAATCCGGTTCAAATTGTGTCGTGTTTAGTGTCGTTTTGGTCAGAGAAATGCCACGAACAAGTTGGCGAAAGTCCCGTAAGGAAATAACGAAAAGTAAGAAAACTTCGTAATTGGTAGTGGTTCGCAGCCGATATAACCGAACGGTTTCGGATTACGCCGCCATATTTACACTGCTCGGCGAATGAGGCAGCTTCTAGGCCCCTCGCGGGGCACGCCCCCCGGTGGAGGGGATAGACGAGCTAAGATCATGTGGCTCCGTGCCTCTTGGATCGAGACCTTACTGTAATTCAATGATCGCTTCTCTAAACTGTACAGGAAAATTCGCAGCACTGTTTCATTCGCAGAAATATTACGTTTGCATTCTCGCGTCGTCCCACGCAATAAATGAATCACGAGAAAAATTGCTTTTCCCTTCCTATTGAAAATTTCCTTTCCGTTTGAATATGTAATTTCATACAGCGGGAACGATATCTTCCAATTAAAATTTATAACGGTTAACACGATATTTGAAATAAAGAACGCGGAACGCTGCGAGTCGTGTTTCCCAGCAAGACTTTGTGCTCCTATATCTTTCGAGAAGCACCTCGAGGCGAGTAACGTGATATCGATATCCATTTCGATGCTTATGAAGAAAAAAGGGAAGCGGTTAAATGAAAACTTGTATCGCGACTCGATCCGTGCGGTAGGTTTCGAGAGAGAGAGAGATAACTCGAGACAGGAAATTGCTGCTGTGCTGAAAACAAAATTCCGCGATATTAATTAGACCCGGGAGCGAGCCGGGGTAAAAAGTTCGAATTTCGGACGAGAGCATGTGGTAAAGGAATATTTAATGTACGGAGAGTGCAAGGTACTTTGACGCCGGTGTTACGACTTCTCAAAGCGACGTCTAGGCAAATGAGGTTCTCAGGGTTGTTTAAGAATCGCCACGCTCCGCCATCAGCGTGACGCGTTCATTAGTGTAAAAGCTAAACCGAGAAATAATATTATTCCTCCGAGTAATAATCGCTTAACGTTGAGCTCGCGAGACCCGTCGAAACGACGGGCTCTGATATTTATCATCCACGAGGTATGCGCGTATCGCAAAAAAGAACGCCACCGAACGTTATTATGCAAATGCTATTCCCGAGCAAATATCGTCCTCCGTCAATAAAATATTTCCAGTGCGCGTAACAAAGGTGTTGCGTATTTGCTGTTCCGGAAATTAACTTTGGTAAATCGATTTTCAATACATCCCGGGCGCGCACGCGAACGTAGAAAGTTAATGCGAAATTGTAGCCTCGGAAGAAAATATTAGAAACGTCGAGTTCGGCGAACTCGTGTAACCGTGTATTTAAAAAAAGAAAAAACCAGAATTTGCCTGCACGGGTCTCCGGCGAGAATGAATGTTTTTCGGTGTAAATTTCATCGAAAAAGTTTTTAATCAATCGGAAGTTATCGCGACGTGAATATTTTATCGGGAGGCGAGCGGCCCGTTCGATATCGAGCCTCCAACGAAATTTCCTAACAACCGTTCAGACAAGACTATGAACCCGGTTTTCAGCCGAGGGAAAAACTTCGACGAAATCAATTTGCCGACGAAAATGGTTTTCAATTACCACTTTGATAGTGTGTCGGAAAGGAACGCGAATATAGGCAAAAGGGATCGCCGAAGAGACTATCCTTCAGCACACCCTCTAGCCCGTTCTTTACCCCATTTTGAGAATGACAATTACAGCGCATAGATTGTTTAACACTAGGTTTACGGAGCACAAAAAGTGACACTATGTGCTACCCACGTTTCTAGCGATATTTTTGAAATAATCTACACCCAAAGAAATAAATTTGCTAAATTATTTCTCATGTATGCAACCTTATAATAATTTTAAATAAAAAAATACTAGAACCCCACATTTTGACGGGCCCCGTAAACCTAGTGTTAACAACAAAAAAAAAAGTTAAAACTCACTAAACAGGTGAGCTAATGAGGGATAAATTGGAAAAATTTTTGTCGTGCTTTTTTTAACAGTGATTTCTCTGTATATGTCGCCAAGGCCACGATGATAAACGTCGCGGAACTATCCCCACTATCGCAGGAGAATATCCCGTGACAACAGGGCTCGGGTATCATGTCTCCTGGACGATACGCGACGCTGACGAGATCCTTGTTGACATATATCGAGAATTCACTGTACTTGAATGCACTATATCTCGCGGACGCATTCCTAAGTGCCACCGCGCTCCTGCAAATTGCCAATTTATCTCGTTCGCGAAATTATTGGAAAAATATTCAGACATGCTCGCGAAATATCAGAAGAAGCGGCACTGGCGATTGAAAGACATCGTTTAGTCAGCCCCCCCCCCCCCCTGGGGAGTAATTTTAATAGGACGCCGTTTAATTGGACGTATTAAGAAGCTCGACGAGTGGATACCGTATCTTTCGAAAAACATGTTTAAAAAATTGATGTAAAAATTGCTAGAACCTGCATAAGCATCCACGGAATCGTTAAAAGGTTGGAATTATACAATGTCGAACAAATTTTTTCCTCTTCTACGGAGAATTCACGAGAAACATATTATCCGGTTCATTAAGAAGGCTTTTCGTGTTATTTTAGAATCTCTATAATAAAAGCTCCGCGATAACAAGTTATTTCAGTTACGTCTATTAAAAACACTTCTAGAAGAGAAATCCAAACAATCTTCGAACTGCGAATTATTCACTGCACGTTGCAAATGATTCACAACTGTTTCAACATCGATGAGCAAAACATGCGTAGCAGAAAATTATTTTTACATTCCACAGGCTTCGGTGGAACTAAAACTTTCACGTTCAGAAACTT
>CM052133.1:2095765-2120462 GCA_028454255.1 Halictus ligatus | reverse complement strand
TTAACAATGGAACGGACGCGACTCGGATTCTGTTTTTCGAGAAGTTGGAGCTAAAAGAAATAAATAAAGCTCCGATCCACGGCAATTTTTAATCGTCGATGTTCTCAAACACGCGTGTCTGCAAAGCAAAGGATTTTTGATTGATGAGTACGCGGGGATCGATGTTGTGAACGTCGATTGTCAAATGCAGAAAAATGCGTGACGGATTAACGTTTCTTTCGAACGCGATTTAAACGATTGTTGTGAGCGGAGGAATAGCATTTTCCCGTTGCTTATGCGATACGAAATTTCCATCGGATCGAGAGACGAAGGGAAGAGTTTAATTGAAAATCGTTTATCGCAGCCAGACATCGAGAAGCTAATTTAATTCCGAAGTTCTTAACAAAACAAGCTCGTTATCGAAGACCTTCCCGCTCGTCGATGTTTTATTTCAGCTCCGAGGCTGAACTTTCCCCGCTATATCATTGCGTATCTCGCGCAGTCAAGCAATGGTCGTTAGACTTCCATTAAAAAGAGAACCGTTCCGTGCCGGGGGGGGGGGGCCGTCTGAAAAGCGTTGCAAAATATATCCGCGACGAATCATGAATATTAATAACACCCGATGAAACGTTTAACAAGCGCGGCCGAAACTAGCAACCGCCGCGTTCGGAAGCGGATTCCAGGGAAATTTTACTTTGTCCGATTTCGAATCGCGCGCACCGGTGCAATCGTTTCAAAATTCTATCCGCGAATCTTTATGCAACGCGAAACTTTTCCAGCTTGATTGCAACAAGCTCGAATCAAACGCGATTTTATGTCCTCTCTGCGTCGAGAATAGCGTAACAGTATTTCGAAACTCCTCTGCCGTCGGACATGCATAAAATCCGCAGTCCGCTAACCACCTAATTGAACGGATAAACCGATCGGGAAATAAATGGCATAAGCAAGGAGGTCGCGTTTTAAGTGCATCACATAAAATCGAATAAATCGTCTCAGTCGCGAACAATTTCAAGCATTCAGAAGCTCGAATCTTTATTTCGCTATAATGGAGAATAAGATCCGGATAACGTTTTCGTGTATGTGTATGTGTGTCTGTTGCCCTCGAAGATCCTGTTCAATATTCAACGAAACGTCATTCGCACGCTTTTACGGCGGACTGCTTCGAATAATGTCCCCTCGAGAATACTTACTTCTCGAGTATTATCAATTCGGTATTCTCGTCGTCGAGTAATTAGCACTCTGCCACCGAACCGTCGAGATAGCACCGAGACTCGCGCAGTTCAACAAATTAACGGTTTGTTTAATCCGTTTGCATCGTAAGGAAATATGAAAAGAAGGCCGGTTGAGTACAAAAATTACTACAAAAGAACTTCAAACTCAGCATTACAAGAGAACATAAATCAAGCGTATACAGTGACCAGGAAAAATTGAGTTTCAGGGCGATTAAAATTAATTTTTAACCCGTTAACTGTGGAGTTTAATTTCGAAAATGCGGCCATTATAAAAGCCAAAGACCCTGTAAAGCTGAATGAGAAAGAATTACCATTTTATTCGATAAGAATTTAACAATTCATTAACGTTAACTGCGCCGCAATAGAGTTTCGGATTGACTATACTCGTCAATCACGGTTAACTGGTTGAGACGGCCATCCTTGAAAAATTTTACAATTGAAAATTTAGTATTGATTTGCTTACTGATCCGGGCGGAGGGTTCGAGCTTCAGCCGTTGAGGGATTTTAATATGCCATAAAATGGTAAAATCCGCAGTGCTATGATGGCGACAGAAGTGTCGCGTTTAAGTCGAGTGCGGTGCTAAGGTCTGGTCGGTAAATGTCCGCGGCAGGCAAGAGAAGGGTAGGTGCGAACGTTCCCGCAGGGCATCGGTTCCTCTTTGAAGCTGGATTTCAGAAGCTTCCACGACTCGCCGTCTGATGGCGTGCAAGCTCGGACGCAAGCACGCGGATCGCTTTACCACCGGGTCAGCCCGCATCAAACTAAAAAATGCTTACCGCTCAAAGGTCAGGCCGGCTATCGTCAGCAAAAATCATTCTGGCTCTGAAAGCTCCCTTCAATCTACAGCTTCCGGTTCGGATCTTTGAAAGAATCGAATTATTTTTACAGTTCTCTCCTTAAAAGTTCGTCCTTAAAAATCGAAAATTTCATGAATTTTGAAACGTGGCTAAACGGTGGCTGGATTCAGTTATTTTTTCGGAGAAATCGATAGTCCCTTCGGTCGTTCAATATTCACAAAAACTTGTTTGCCGTAAACATTGTCTCTTCGCAAATCCGACACGCGGATCGCGCAAACGTTTATATTACGTTTGTAGATGCAACTGTCAGATAGTTCGATGAAAAATCGACTTGTCGCGTGACACGCGGAGAAACAAGCAAGAGTGCGTCGACAGATAATTTTCATAAACGTGACGCGATACGCGTCTCGTTGATTTATGTACTAACACTGTTTTCCAAACTTTCCCCGCCCGCTCTGAAGTTTATCGATGCGACAAAATGACAGTTCGTTTTACACAGGGAATACTTATCGCGCGGATTAACGCTGGCCAGAAAATGTTCGTGCAATTGCGTTGTTGCAAAACACGGCGAGACCGTTAATTCGAACACCCTGCTCCTTGGTCTTTGCAGGAAACGCGACGCGTACTTACAACAAACACAATTGAAACGAACGACTTTAATTTGCCCGGGGACGTGTGCAACAAAGCCGACGGCAGCTTGAAATTTCATTCGTGACCCAAGACCCGCGGTAAAAAACGGAATTTCAGGCTAGTTTCCACGAGAAGAATGCGGCGTTTTTCGGCGCTTGCGTCGCATAACTCTCGCGACGTGATGTGGCGCGAGCAGCAGAAAACCGTCCGTGTTCCGTCTTTGGCCCTCGCGTTTCTTACCTAAGTTAGTGGGCTACTTGAGAATGAAAGGAGGACGACGTCGTTGTGCCTTTGGGTGGTTCATCTCCCAAAGAAAATCAGAAATTGGCTTAACCGTGCAACCCGGTTCATCGTACTCGCGATTTTCCGCTCCGTTTCCACTCCTGCTGCACAGAGAGCACAGCCACGGGCAACTGACTCGGCGGAGTGGGGGTAGGCAGTGGCTGTGACAATGGGCGTGGCGAACACGTGCAGTCCTGCCCACGGGGCGTGGTTTCGGTCAGTATGGGTGTGGTTTCGGCCTACACGGGCGTGGCTTTGGTCCACAGGGCGTGGTTTCGGGCTGTATGGGCGTGATTTCGGTCCACACGGGCGTGGCTTCCACCTGCAGGGGTGTGGCTTGGTGCTAATAATGATTTCGCAGCTTAATTTTGCGAGCAACTGTAGCGATCGTCTGACGGACGAACAGTGGAACGGGGCCGAATTGACGCCGTTAAGTAAAATGTTAGTTTATTCGGCGAACTTTGCGAAGAAAATGGTGAAAGTTTCGCGTGTCGGGTAAAAGGACAGTAATGAGCGGTTGGTTTGACGGAAACGTAAACCGGATTATGCGGAACGGTAACAATCGGCGAGAGGCGGAGAAATGGAACGCCTAAATGCGGCAGCGAACGCGTTAGAAGGAACGAGAGCGGGTTCTTCGTGCTTGGTTTCCATTCTACGATGGAAATGGAACGGCGGCTGAGTTTCCTCGGTGGAAATTCTCAGACAGCCGACGTCTCCCTTTGACAGCGCCGCATTCGGCCGACTTTATTTCGCGCGCGGGACCCGCGAGCCGAATTAAAACGCCTACGGTTTGTTGGCCCCGGGATCGGTTTAACAACTTCGGCCCCGGAGCCCCGGTGCTCCCCTGAATGGACCTCGAATAAACCCGCTCGGTTAAAAGACAAACTTCCGCAATCCCGCCGGAATTGGGAACGTTTATTTCTATAAAGTAATCGCGCGGAAATTGTCCTGCGACGGGTCCCGGTTCACTTTACGAGGGAGACCGAGTAAACTGGTTTTTTGGGAGAATCAAGGGAGCGAGAGTATGGCGCCGTCCAATTTGTTCGGGCTAATCGACGACGTTTCTCAATTGTTTTGTGTCGAACGGCGGCGACAGGTGCAAGCTTATTTTTCAAAGAAAGCACAGGAAGGATATCAATGTTCGATGAATCCAAAAGTGTCCCCAAACCAAATTGAATTTGCAATAGAAAGAAAATACCAATTGTCAACCCTATATGTTGACATGCGGCGTAGTAACTGCGTCACATAGAAAATCAGGTTTTTCTATAATTTCTCTTATCCTCTTCAATTAAAAATTCTGAAAAAAATCTGGCATGTTCTAGCTATCAGAATGCACATCTATGAATTTTTTCAGAATTTTCAATTGCAGAGGAGCAGAGAAATTATGGAAAACCCCGATTTCCTACGTCACCCCCTACCTACCCCCCGCGTCGACATACAGGGTTGAAAATCGACACAAAGTATTTTCTTTGTCGAAGCTATCGAATGACCAATTGCAAATTCGACCGGCACAGCATAAAAATATTAAACCGGAGAATTGAAAAATGTTTCATTTAATAACAAACAATGGGCACACAGCGTTGTTGTACGCTGTTGTAACAATTTCGTCCACTTCAGCCCCACGGAAACGGACTCTTGCGCAATGTTCGTGCTATTCTCAACATTGAATAAACTTTCTATCCCGGAAAAACTGTATTTTCAGTAGATACGTTTTCCAAACACGAGACTTCACGGGACGAGCGGAGCATGCGCGTTGTATTCGAAATTTTCTGCAGCAGCGGGATTCCGATGTAACGCTATGTCATGCGAATACGTGTCGCGTTATAGGCGAGGCGAGAATTTTACGCAATGCATGCCTCGAACAGCCGTTTCAGCTTCCACAACAAGACTGTTCCTCGGGCTATCGGAAACGGTTGTCAGTCTACATCCCAGAATACATCTGTGCGATGCGTATAGCACATCAGAAACATCACGCTGACGTATTGCCTTCGCCTTTGACGGGTTAAACTGCCGCGGATCTCGCGATATATTATTTATAATATAAACACGCGGATTTCACTCATTTATGACGAGAGTGGACGCAATTAGAAACAGCAGATCGAAAGGATTTAAAAATTTCCACCCCTGGCAGAAAATATTCGACCAAAACCGTGGATATCACTCTGTCGAATGAATTATTTTAGCCGTATATTAAATCCGAAAAATGGTTCTGTATAAATTAGACGAATATGGTGTAGTGAAAATTTGTCTCACAATTTTTGCTGGTTTAGACACGTTTAACCCCTGCAATTTTTATTTCACTGAACGAATGACATTTAAGGCTCGAAGAACGGCTTCTTCGACAAGTTGGGGCGCCCTCGTCAAAAGGGCTGCGGATGCATACGTCACTGCGGGTAATTTCGAGCGAATTTCTTCGGTGGGCGTTTCCTTCATAGCCGGCTATAAGTCGAGCTCCTCCGGGTTAAGTATCCACGTAATGCGTTCGCCGAGGGTGAAAAGGTTAATTTAATTAATCCGCGCGCGAGAGCACAGCCCCCCGTAGACCGTCCGTACGTCCGACCGGCGAGTAAATAATTCCTGCCATCGGTGGAATCTGATGTAAATTTTCCAGCAGACGAATGAATAATCATGGAAATTTACATATCGTGATGCAATAACCTGCCATACCTGCACTCCTGCCATACTCTACGAGAACTCGTTCACACTATCCGCGTCGAGCACGAAACATGACATATTTTATAAAAATACAAGAACTGAACTAGACAAATATAGTCTGGAAATTTGATGAATTTTTATGTTGTTACTATAGGGAACCGTGTAGCCTATCACCTCCCAAGGTCGTTCAAGGTCATTTAATGCCTTTCCCAATTTAGCTCAGCCATATTGTTTAGAGAATATTCGGAGAAGGTTTAGAGCAAGTTTCATTTGAAATACTGTTCGACACAGGGTATAGTTAGCGAAGCAATTTCGCGGGAAAATCGAAAAGGGACACCCTGTGTGTACGGGTGATCGCAGAGAAGCTGAAAATTTCCCGAGGTCGTCTGATTACAGCTTAATGGGGAGGACTTTTTTTTACGATCGTCGAGATTTCCGAATTTCTGGCGACAGGAACGGCTTCGACGTTTCGACAGTATCGATTAGGGGATGGTTTCTTTTTTTCGCTTTACCGAGGAGGAGGAGGAGGAGGAGAAGTCGGTGGTGGCTCGTTCGTTTCATTATCTGCAGCCGCACTGATCCAGCAGTTTATAATAAAGCGGCCGGGTGTAATTAGTTTTCGCCGTTCCTTCGGCGTGAATTAATGAGTCTGGGCCACCAGGGAGGGGAGAGAGGAGGGCAAGGAATGTCACGAGTCGCTGACACAGCACTTAACCTCACGGACACGGTTTTATTTGGTGGTGGGGTCGCAGCCGGGGGCAGATTTTCGGGAGGAGAACGAAGAAGAGAGGTCTAAATTACGTGAACACGCGCGTCTGCACACACAAGACGTCGTCGACCTTCGTGCTCTTCTAATTCCTCTAATTACGGCCTAAGGTTACGTGTTAGCGTCTCCTGTGTGCCCCACAGTGGGCAATTTGGACGAAATCGGATTCAAAATCGAGGAACTTCCGATAGGGGTGAGATAGAGCGATGAAACTTTTTTTAATGAAAGCTCAAGCTTTGTAGAATACGGGAAAAATAGGGAGATTGTGGCGCGAACGTTTTTTAACCTTGAGAAAATTCGTTGAACGTGCGAAAATTCAAGCAAATTTTCGTTTTTCCAATATTCTACATCTATCGAGGAAAAATTCCTGTTAAAGAGGTGCAAGGGGTTTTGACACGAGCGAAAAATCGACGGCTCACGGTTGTTGGCCGTCGTTGTTAGTTTATTAGCGCGGCGAAACTTTCCAAGACCTGTAAAACCGCGCGTTACAATGGCCACTCGATGCAAATACCGAACAACTTCGCGAGCAAAACTCCATTCCGCGATAAATTGCATTCTACTTAGCAGTTACTCGGCCGCGCAACTTCCTCGAAAAGTATTACACGAGACCGTGGAAGAATGAAGCCGTCTGCAGTGCAGGTAAAAACCGGCGCGTTTCGCAAATTTCGTTAGATTATAAAGAAATAATTGCCGCGGGAACTTCAGAGCGGGGAAACTGTGCAGTAATTTTGCGCAGTGAATATTTATGAAATTAATCAACGTTAACGCTAACGGCGCTGCAGCCGCTTGCTACGAGTTCCCAGAAATTACACGCAGCCAAAGCACCGGCAAGAATATTAATTTGCAGAAATATCTAAAGAAAAAGACAAAAACAAAGAGGAAATTAATTCTCCGATATGACAAACTCTTCCATCAGTCCCGCACAAGTTTCATAATTGGTCCGGTTTATTCATTTACAACGAACGAACTGTTTCTTGCAATTTCCTGTCCCTTCCTCTGAGGTTAACATCATTCTGTTAACGTCAGGTTAACGTCATTCTGTCCCCTGTTTTCCCGTGCGTCTACGATACTCGTTCCCGCGAGCCGACGCCGTTAAATAAACGAGACAATTATCCGCGGCAACCCGATGATCATCATCGTTCGCGCGAGCATCACGCACCCCTCGGCACGACAGAAGTTTCACCAGCAGGAATGACAACAATTATCAGACAGCCGAGTAGCAGCGGCGCTTTAACGTCCAAATATTTGTCTCGGCACGTACACAGAGGTCCCGGGGATTTATTAAAATTACATTCAAGAATTAATTACGACGCCCCGCTCCCCTCCCCTCCCCGCCACTCGTCCCGCCGCTCCCGTTTAATTCCTGACGCGCTGTCCCTGTCCCGGGGAAAAGTGGCTTTCAACTTTCCGACGGCGTTATCTGGTTACAAGACAACCGTAAGACTGCCGATTACAATATCTTGTAAGTTTCCGTGGCCCAGTTCCGCGGGGTTCCGAGGGTAGCTCCCACTTCCCGAAGGAAAATACAACTTAACGTCGATCTTGCGACGCCTGGCCCCTCTCCGACGCGACCTATCTGTAAAACTTCTCTGTCGAGCCAACTTGGGCGTTTCCATTGCCACCATACACACACACGCACACACACACACACACACACACGCCGGTTCGACGCGAGTTTCCAGTTTCCCCTAATAACCGATTTCCATAATCGAGAATTTCCGCGGGCGGAACGGTTCGCCCGATGTTTGCTGCGAAATTCCCAAAATACGATATTCACGAAATTCTTAACCCTCAACCCCGCGGTAGTGGCGACAAATCCGCGACATTTATCATATTGTCCTTGGCGACAAACATAGGGGAAGACTGTACAATTTTATTCCGCAAGATGACGCTTTTTATTTCGAAATCGCTTTATGGATTCTTGCTATATTCGAAATAAGACGAAAGCCGGTCCCGCGCCGTCGCCTTATATCGGAACGAAACCGTGTCAGTGATGGGGTGAAAGGGCTAGAACTCGCATGAGTCCGAGGGTTGAACCGTGGGAGAGGGGACGAATAAAATTGACAGACTAGGCAAGCCCCGCCCGATATTTGCTGGGAAATTTCCAAAATACGATATTCACGAGATTCTTAATCCTTACCCCCGCGGTAGTGGGGACAAATCCGCGACATTTATCATCCTTTCCTTGGCGACAAACATAAGGGAGCACTGTAGAATTTTATTCCGCAAGATGACGCTTTTTATTTCGCAATCGTTTTATAGATTGCTGCAATATTCGAAATAAGACGAAAGCCGGTCCCGCACCGTTGCCTTGTATCGGAACAAAACCATGTCAGTGATGCAGTGAAAGGCCTAGAACTCGCATGAGTCCGAGGGTTGAACCGTCGGGGAGGTGGCGAATAAAATTGACAGAGGAGGCACACCCCGCCCGATATTTGCTGGGAAATTTCCAAAATACGATATTCACGAGATTCTTAATCCTTACCCCCGCGGTAGTGGGGACAAATCCGCGACATTTATCATCCTTTCCTTGGCGACAAACATAAGGGAGCACTGTAGAATTTTATTCCGCAAGATGACGCTTTTTATTTCGCAATCGTTTTATAGATTGCTGCAATATTCGAAATAAGACGAAAGACGGTCCCGCGCCGTCGCCTTGTATTCAACAAAACCATGTCAGTGATGCAGTGAAAGGCCTAGAACTCGCATGAGTCCGAGGGTTGAACCGTGGGGGAGGGAGCGAATAAAATTGACAGAGGAGGCACGCCCCGCGGAAGGTTAAAAACCACTGATAATGTAATCTAGGGAAAAGTCGTCGTCCGTTAGCGTCGCGGTAATTAAGGTTGCGGTTTGACCCTCGAAGTTGGAAGTTCTGCCGGAAGTTTCGACCGTCTTCGTTCTCGAACGCTTTCCGCTGCTAGTGTAGGTCACCCGGAGGATCCCATCGCGATGCCCCGTTTTCGCTCGCCGGAAAAAGGAACAAGTTAAGAAACTGCCGCATCCTGTTAACCGTGTCTTCGGGGCCAACGAATGTCCCGTGGAATCGCCACGATCATGCATTTAATTGGCCCATTCGGGGCCGCGGCACCGAAACAGGCCATCCGGGCTCAGAAAATGTCGATTTGGGTTCCTCGTCCATTTGTGCTTCCTTTTCGCTCCGCTCCGCTCGAGGACAAGTCGAGCTTCTTCGTTGATAAACAGAAATATTTTTAATGGGACACTCTTGCTTTTCATTCTCGGAAAACCGATTCTTCATTTTCTGCGTTTTTTCTTGTAATTTCATGACCGATTAAAAATTGTGGAAATAAAACTCTATATATGTCGCGAGTGCCTAGCCGATAAGAGTCCCGGAACTATCCCCACTCCCGCGGGGTATACCTCGCGAGTGACCCAAAAGCTCCAGAGTCCTCGAGGAGAGTAAGGTCGCGTGGATCAGAGGGTAGTGTCTCCTACCCGATATATGTCAGTGGCTAGTCCCGTGTTTTGGACATACATCGAATAACCGCTGTGCGTATGAGAATTGTATGACCGCGTTTCTATAGAGGGCTGAAAGAGCCTTTTCTGTGTTTTCTTGTAATTTCATGACCGATTAAAAATTGTGGAAATACAACTCTATATATGTCACGAATGCCTAGCCGATAAGAGTCCCGGAACTATCCCCACTCCCGCGGTGTATACCTTGCGAGGGACCCAAAAGCTCCAGAGTCCTCGAGGAGAGTAAGGTCGCGTGGATCAGAGGGTAGTGTCTCCTACCCGATATATGTCAGTGGCTAGTCCCGTGTTTTGGACATACATCGAGCAACCGCTGTGCGTATGAGAATTGTATGACCGCGTTTCTATAGAGGGCTAAAAGGTCCTTTTCTGCGTTTTCTTGTAATTTCATGACCGATTAAAAATTGTGGAAATACAACTCTATATATGTCACGAATGCCTAGCCGATAAGAGTCCCGGAACTATCCCCAGTCCGACAGGGTATACCTCGCGAGGGACACAGAAGCTCGAGAGTCCTCGAGGAGTGTAATCAAACAGTAGTGTCTCCTGTCCGATATATGTCAGTGGCTAGTCCCGTGTTTTGGACATACATCGAGCAACCGCTGTACGTACGAGAATTGTATGACCGCGTTTCTATAGAGGGGTGAAAGGGCCACTGGAAAATCGGCCGATAGGACAATAATAATGACAATAATAATAGAAGGAAGTAAATCGTCGAAGGTCAACCGGAACATCATGCTCGCCGGTGCGACACGACCCGGCCAGCGGACTCTTTGATATTGTATTGCGATGAAATAGGTCGACCAGTGGTAATCTTTTCCGTCGGCTAACAAAGGGAGGCGCGTCTATAGCGGTCAACGTAATTTCTGTCGTTCCGCGACCGGTTCTGTGTAAACGCTCACAAACGCACCCCCTCCCCATTCCGTTGCCAATTCTCCAACCCCTCCAGCCCCGACCTTTCCGCGTTTAAGCATTCCTCGACCTTGTGTGTGTCTTTTTCGAAAAAGTCGAGCAATCACGGGGCGGAACGCTAACGAATCCACAATGGTCGGCGGCGGCGGGCCTTAACAATCGTCCCCGGGAAAAAATGTCGTCGACATTTATCGGAATCGGAGGGCTCGACCTGCACGATCCACGTTTGTGGACACTCGACGGTCGTAAACAAATTCCCGCGCAACGTGTACACAGACGCGACAGAGAAAACCGAAATGTTTCGACCGGGGGAGGGGGCTGGTCGGGGGCTTCGCTTTTGTTCCTCTTGATGCCGAAATGAATTCGAACCCAATAATTAGACCGTGGATCTGTCTGCACAATAAACAATCTGCTCGCGTCAATTATGTGAAATGAAGGGCACACACGCGTCTTCCATCGATGATTTTGATACGTTCAAACTGGGTGTAAGGGTAGTTCGAAATTCACCCTTTTTCAATAGCTTATGTTTCCTCAGTTTTGTTAATAAATTGTCAGCCGAATTTCGAAACATTTGAAACCAATATTACGGCTATCCTGCCCGGTAAATGCGAACGATTATTAAAACGCATCCAACTCCTTCGGACATCAACGGATCGCGAGGGCGGTTTTCGAAAATATTTTCACCCGCGGGTGAACGTAGCCGAAAAATGGATTAGTTCTGTCGCGATCCGCGCAACATTAAGAGTTAATTACAAGTACACAAACGAACGTGTTTGTCACGCTGGCCGGCGGGCAATCGACGTGTAAAATTCACAGTTTAATTATCTAACGTTACGTTCGGTTAGCATTACAATGCGACCGTTTTAAACAACTCGCGGCACGCGAAAATTAATCAGGTCGCGTTAATACAGCGCATCATTGTCCGAGAGCCCGACGGGACCGGTTTAATGGAAATTCAAATTGAAAATAATAAATAAGTCTTCCTGCACATTTAATTATTAAACTCTCTGTTGTACATACGAATGCGTGCTATTATGTTCAACTGAAATATTGATTTTACCCGGTGCATGGGCGTCGCGTCGCGTCGATCGCAAAGGCGCAGCCGAGGTTTCCCCCGAAAAAAATTAATTATTTTTCTTTCATTAGCTGCTCTTTATGCTGATGACCGAACGTTTTCACACACAAATTTTTATCGCGCGTGCACACTCGAAGAAACGAACATTTTCGTCCGCTTCTCCCGGAATTTGCACCTGTTCGCGAAACGATTATTATACAGACAACAAATTGCCCGACCAAGTGGCGACGGCGTTATCGAATAAAGTTTGTGTTCGCCAAAAAAAAAAAAAAAATAGAATAAAATGCATTTCATTTTCGTATAAAAATCCGCACGAAGGTGCCGGGTCAATCCAATATATTTGCTAGCTTTCAATTTGATTATTCGCCGGCCAGCACGTGCTACACACAGAAATCCAATACTATAGAATTTGAAGAAATTACCGGATAGAAAACAGCAGAAATAAATGGTAAAAGTATCAACAATTTCTATTATAATTTCTTGGGGAAAAAAGAAGAAGGGATCTGACAAAGATACTCTGCAGTAGTAATTCAATAAACGCAGTAACTTATTAAGTGACAGAAGCGAGAGAGAGAGAGAGATGGACCGCTCTTTGCAAAGGTTTAAAGGAATTGCATGGAAAATTATGATGACGGAACAAAGGACTTTATCAAAGAAGCGCAAAGAGGCTCGCCCGAACATTTTTTCCTTTATTGGAAGTGCGCCAGCGACTGTCCATGCTCCTGTAATCTATTACTCGCGCATAAATCAAACGGACGACATGAACATCCGCGTGTTTGATAATTATGGTGTCGCGATGATAATTTCGTAATGTCGTTGTTATTAAAAACACAGCTGTCTGATTGGGCGTTATAGTTATTACGCGATATCCGGAAATTTACGGTAACGAGCGACAGGATTATATCTATGGTAATAACCATAAAACATTTAACACAACATGTTTAATCGGTCTCGCAGTTCTGACACGTTTTGCAATCCGGAAATAAGTCTTAATGCGATTACGCGCAGATTTGTATAGTCGCATCGAACATGTTCGATGCTTTATGCAAGTTAAGCGAAACGTAGACGTTTATTTATCGTTGCACTATATTAAACTCGTCGACGCTATTAACAGAGAAAATTCATTTTTATGGAAAGTTTGGTTCGGAAAATTCGCTTGGGAAGCTTTTATTTTGCACGAAGGTCCGGTTGTTGCACCGCAAGTGCTAGATTTGTATATTCTGTGGAACGTTTAGGCGAAAGTTTATAAACATTAGGAACGTTACAAATAACGTTCAACTTCCGTTAGGCTGCTTTAATACTAAAATCCGCGTTCCGCAACGCCCGTCGAGTAACTGGCCTATTATTTCAGGATAAAATGCAAATACCGGTTTCGCCGGGAAGTATTATATTTAGGTTGCAAAAATAATGACCCCATTGTGCCCGGCCGCGTGTACTTCAGCCCGTACAAAAGCAACTACCCCCAACGATGGCCGAACGTCTAGCGAAACGGTGATTCCAAGACGAACATCTCGCTCGGTTTTTAATTATTCGCATTCATAATACCTCGTGTACCTTATCGCGCGAAACCCTCCCGGAACAATAACCGAAAAGCGTCACTGGCAATTATTCCACAAACAATACCACAGTGATACAAGAAATATATGTCAGACGTCTGTGGTAGAAGAAAAATATTTTCCGTCGCAGTTGACCTTAAACGAACGACCTTTAGTCGTATTAGTACACAGAAAGGTGTATTCTTCTAATCTTAAAAACATAGTTGACCTTCGTGCGTCCTCTACAAACAAACTTATGTCCGACATAGTTTTCATTATTCTTCCTCAATTTTTAGTTATTCGGCTGACCTGTTTCAGGTGCCTCAGGTGCCGAAGAGCGGCAATACTCCGTGCAGCGGAAAATCGCCCGCGGAAATCATTCTGCGGTTTCACTATAGGAAGACGCAAGCCAAGAAATTCCAAAATTCCGAGAAACAGGACTCCTTCCCGGTAAATTCCCCGGAGTCGTCGCTCGACTCGAAATCGAAAGAAAACAGCAATCAGGCTTTGCGAAAACCTTTGTTATCTCCCGACTCGTGGCCTCCTTGCGGCCTCACAACTTGTTACAAAGCATCCTGACACCAAAGATGCCCTAAACCCCACCAACACTGAATTGGTGCTGAAAATACCTCAGGTTCAAATTACAAAATGTATTCACATTTTTTCCTGGAATTTTAGCCGTCTTTCAATCCAACAATTAAATCCTACCAACGTTGAATTGGTACTGAAAATGGTTCAGGTCCAAATTTAAAAATGTATTCACATTTTTTCCTGGAATTTGACCCGTCTTTCAATCCAACAACTAAACCCCAACAACTAAACCCCACCAACACTGAATTGGTGCTGAAAATATTTCAGGTTCAAATTAAACAATGTATTCACATTTTTTCCTAGAATTTGAACCGTCTTTCAATCCAACAATTAAATCCTACCAACGTTGAATTGGTACTGAAAATGGTTCAGGTCCACATTTAAAAATGTATTCATATTTTTTCCTGAAAATTGAGCCGCTTTTCAATCTAATAACTAAATCCCACCACCACTGAATTGATGCTGAAAATGGTTCAGGTCCAAATTTAAGAATGTATTCACATTTGTTCCTGGAATTTGAGCAGTCTTTTAAATCCAATAACTAAATCCGACAGACACTGAATTGCTGCTGAAAATGGTTCAGGTCCAAATTTTAAAAAGTATTCACATTTTTTCCTGAAAATTGAGCCGCCTTTCAATCCAACAACTAAATCCCACCACCACTGAATTACTGCTTAAAATTGTTCAGGTCCAAATTTAAAAATGTATTCACATTTTTTCGTGGAATACGAGCCGTCTTTCAATCCAACAACTTTTCCGGATTTATGTCTGCGTATTTGGCCGACGCCATCGTGCATTTTTGACGCCGCGCAACGAGCCGATATGCCGTCGCATTCGATCAGATTTGAGCATATTTTTGAAAATGTCGTCCGCCCCGGAGACCGAGGAATTTCCTGGATGGTGTAACACGCACACGCATACACACAGAGGACCCGTCCACAGAGGAAAAGCCGAGACGAGATTCTGAGTTGTTGAACCGGGGGTTCGGGGGCCAGAGATCAAAAAGGAAATGAAGGCGGAGACACGGGCGAAGGGCGAGAACGGTGTCGGACAGAGAAGAGGGACCCGTATCCAAGTTTTTCGGCGAACAATTGACGATCCTCCGCCGTATTTGCTGGCTCAAAGCCAAATTTCCCCCACCGCCGCGAGCCGCGCTTTTAACGGATTAATCTAACGGCGAAATTTTATATCTTCGCCCGGAAGAAAGTTCCACGAGTTCTTCAATTATCTCGTCCGCCCTGCCCGCGCCCTACTTTCCCCGGGAAATTCGCTCGTCATCAATTATCCCTCTGTCAGCAGCCCCGCTAAGTGGATTGCAAATGCAGTCGCGGCGCGACCTTGGGAAAAATGTTGCTCCGCGTGCAACCTTCGGCGACGCAGAAGTAGAAGTAGAAGAAGAAGTCGAGACGCGTGATCTCCACCTGTCAATTATCTGTCTCACCGACCTGTAACAACAATAATCGACAACATCCCTTCGCCATTTCTTTCGCGCCGTAGCCTTACAATTATCCGACAGAACCCCGAACTCGACTCATTGTTCTCGTTAGCGCACAATTACGGGCGATTTGCTTAACAAAAGTAATTACCAAAGAGCGGTGGCTCGCCAGTGTCAATAAATGGTGTCCTCGACGTTTCAGCTTCAACAGCCCGGGCCACCCTCCGCGCTAATTGTTCAGCCAACCCCGTCCCCCCTCGTTTGAATATTCCCCAACCGCCCTATGACGTTCCCATTGTCTGATCCTCGAAGATCGAAGACGCCCAGACCGAGCCCAGACGTACCGTGGAAAAGGCGAATCAATTTTCCGGGGGGTCGATAACTTTTCATTTTCATCGTCTCGCTTCCGCGAATCCGTGCACCCACTAAATTCGATATGGCCGAACTTTTACCGGCGAATCTCCAACTTCCGAGACTCGAGAGACCCGCCTAATGTCTTGAGAATCGACCGTCGCGAGGTTTCAGTCCAATTATCGCGTTAAGTTACCGCCAATTAGCGACGGGACGCCGAGCATCCATATTTTAAAATCTCCGCGACCTCTCGCGTCGATCCCCTCTTCCGGTGGCGCAGCAGCTTTTCGTAGAATCCCCAAATTTATTTTATTTAACGCTGGGACCCGGCGAAATGGCGGACTCTAACATTTTTAACGCTGAAACTGTAACGATCCAACGGTGGGGAATTATTTAACAGATTTCTTCGAGTTTGTATTATTCAAAAAATTGCTACTCTGTAGCAACCGCGAGTTTTTGTATTTATTTTTTAATAATCTCCCGCGTTAAGCATCAAATTCCCAGTGACGCGCCCACGGTGGAAAATTTCAGTCCCGATACTTCCGCGATTGCGAACGGCGAAGTAACTCTGACGATCGGTGTAATTCGAAATTTCGCTCGCCTACGCTAACCGGACTTCCGGATAAATATAGTTAGTCCCGGTGTTCAAGTATAGGAAGTTGGAACTCTTTACCGGTGATTTGGCTCTTGAAACTTGCCCAATACCACCCACGGTTTATCTGTTGGCGCAACGGGGCTAGTTACACAGTTGCCGGCAAGTTCGGTTGTTAGTGTTGCTCTGCTCGACTACTATAGTCCTTAGTACATCGTCGGTCAAAATCCTAGTGTCCAGAAACTCCGAATTTTCGGATATGAGTTGCTCCCGCAGCGCGCGAACCGTCTGCAAACACGTTCCGCAACACTCGACAACATGGCGGGAAGCATTAACACTAAACAGGGTGTTGCCAGGTTCTTTAATTCACAATTATTAATTCACAATTATTAATTCACAATTATCGATTCACAGTTGTTGTAAAAATGCATTTATGGGAAATTCATCTAACACGTGTACTTCTTGCAACGGTGAGAACTGCTAAAAATCGGGCTGAATATTTTTATTGTAGAGCATCATATCTGACTTCACAGACTTCATATCTGAATTCACAGTTATTGTAAAAATGCATTTATGGGAAATTCATCTAACACGTGTACTCCTTGGAACGTTGAGAAGTGCTAAACATTGGGCTGAATATTTTTATTGTAGAGCATCATATCTGACTTCACAGACTTCATATCTGAATTCACAGTTATTGTAAAAATGCATTTATGGGAAATTCATCTAACACGTGTACTCCTTGGAACGTTGAGAAGTGCTAAACATTGGGCTGAATATTTTTATTGTAGAGCATCGTATCTGACTTCACAGACTTCATATCTGAATTCACAGTTGTTGTAAAAATGCATTTATGGGAAATTCATCTAACACGTGTACTTCTAGCAACGGTGAGAACTGCTAAAAATCGAGCTGAATATTTTTATTATAGAGCATCATATCTGACTTATTGAAACCGAGAAAATTATTTATTTTGCAGCAAAAACCGCAATCCAAAATTGCGCAGCGAGGCGTGAGATGGTGCCAATAGTGCCATATTTTCACCAAGGTGACAAACGAGAAGCACAATCACCTTCGTCCACGTAATCGTCGGGTTTCTTAGATGCAAAAATAAGAAAAGGAAGAGGCGCAGTGATCAATGATCGTTGTACCGGCGGAGGATATCTGAGCCGATAAATGGCAAAAGCGTGGCAGCGGCGTCGGACGTGAATGAAACACTCCTGTCGCGGTGTTCAGGGGCGAGACTATTAAAAATACATCAGCGTGGACACAAATGAAGCGTGAGTAACTAAAAATACCTTGCCGGTGCGACGGCCGCGACTTAACACGACGACAAGCGGGAAGAGGCTCGCGACATTCCCCGGAAACGTTCGATCGCGTCGCGGGAACCGAGTTACGGTGTTTTATATTGTTTATCGAAATCAGCGGGATCCTCTCTTTTTATACGATCGTCTCTTTTTATACGAAACGTTGCGTTCGACAAGCCGCGGAACAACGGACGAACGTCCTAGACAAACAAGAGGAGAGGAGGACGAGGACCCGACCGACTGCAGCCACAGTAGTACGAGGCATTATCGATCCGCCGTGCCAGGGGAAAACGTTTTCTCTGCGCCCCCTCTTATCAATAAAATTCTCATCGCGGCTGTAACTGTCCGAGGGCCCTCCACCCGCCTCTTATCGCAAACGACTGAGCCGATTGTTTCAGCCGACTAGTTTGCACCTTTTCCGACAGCGTCCCCCACGAAAATGCTGATATTTTAATGCCCGCCGTGTGTGACAATCACAATTTTCAAACCTGACGACGGATTTTACGCGTCCGTCACAAAAATTGGTAATTTGAAACTGTGAGAACCTTGGAAGAAGAGAGAAATACCGTTATACTGTGTTCGACCTGACAAACATATTAACACTAGATCTAATATTTTTAATTTACGAATATTGAGATTGTGAAGATGCAAACATGAGGAATTATTTAACAAATTGATTTCTCTTGGTATATATTGTTAGATAGATGGCTACAGATAAATTCATGTTGCAAATTTATTTTCTGCCTTGACACTAGGTTCACGGAGCACTGAAAATGACTATTTTACATTACTCGATAACAACACGAATTTATCATGAATGAAGCATTTTTATAATTTCTGTAATTGCGAAAGAGAGAGTCAGGAGCCAGTGGTTTTGACTGGTTTCGCTAGTTCTAGCGTTAAAATGGTGTTCGAGCTCCGCGGAGTAAAAAGTGGTAGAGGTCGCGGATAAGAGAGACGGCGGATGGTATGCTCGCCTTTTTCCTACGGCGACGGTAAAAGCTGTCGTTGTCGAAGTCAATGAGGCATCCGAACGGGGGCGAATTAATTTCATTACGTTTGTCGGCGAGCACATTTTCCCCGCGTATTTATTTTAGTCGATCGCGATACCGTTTGGCCTGCATGTTCCACGTCTCTCGTCACAGACTGGCTCTGGACTGACGTGAAATTAAAGCGATAGTCGAATCGATAAACGGGCTAGCGAACCGGGACCAAACGATCTCTCTCTCTCTCTCTCTCTCTCCCTCCCACACTCCCCCTCTCTCATTCTCTCGTTCGCTTTTTCATATACACGGTCGCACACATCGACGATAAAACCTAAAATCCGGACGAAGAACGAGAAAAAGGATGACGTAGGTTCTCGCGCTGAATTGTGACCGTTGACTTTCCCTCAGTCGCTCGGAATCGAGCACTCACTCTGTATATAAGATTCCTAACCGATAAAAGTCCCAGAACTATCCCCACTACTCCAGAGTATACCCCGTATTCGGCAAAGAATAGCAACTCCTATCCGATACTTGTCCCTGGCCGGACCCGTCTTTTGGACATGTATCGAGTAAACGCTGTACCTAGCTGTATGCTTTAGGTTTAAAGTTAAATCCAACTTAATGTAAGTGAACAGGATTGAAATAAAAATTGCAAAACTTATCGGATTGTAAAATTTCGTAAATATTGTTAAAGAATTGGTGTTGGGGAAGACGTAACGTAGAAATCAACCAGTTAACGAGTATACTCGTCAATCGGAATTGCGTTCAGTGCGACTCTATTGCGGCGCAGTGAACGTTAATGAATTGTTAAATTCATATCGAATAAAAACGTAATTCTTTCTCATTTATCGTTACAATTGCTCCGGCTTTTATAATGGCCGCGTTTGGCCTTTTTATCCAAATTCAGCCATTTGGCCGTGTATGTTCATCATTGCTTGATTTTAATTCGGCGCCGGGAGGGATTTTTCGAATTACGTTCCACGGTTAACCGGTTAAGGATACCGCATATTATGATTTTGTGCAGCAGCGCGGCGCGGCACCGCTGAATCGGATCAGCTTTATCGAAAATGGCGGGGTGAATGGCAACGCGGTTCCCGCGCCGCGATTCCTGCCAACGCCAGAGTCTTGCCGCCCGTCGACGCCGATGTTTCCGCAACGTTAGGAATCCACTTACGCTCTATTGCCGCCGCTTTATGTACAATGATCTCCTGACCAATTACCTCGTCGCTGGCCCCATCTTCGCCGCCGATCCGCCAATCGATGGAACGGACATCAACGGTCCACCGACGGTTCGACGAAAGCCGCCTTTTCCGCGAATATTTGCGACGCAAATTGACAGGCGTGGGACAGTTAACGCGCGCACGGGTGCCGCGAGAGATTCTGTTGTGAACGGGGAAAAAAAAGGAAGCCATGCCGGAATTTTGCCGGAAAAATGGGTTAACAATGTCCAAAAGCATTGCCACTTTCTTTGAAACATGGGAGATTTAACGTTCCGCAGAGTTTCGTGACCGACTGTACCCCGGACAGTCTCGTTGGTATGCATTGGTCTTGTATCGCGATTATAAATCCTTCGCCCCGCAAAAATAGGGTGCCGCTGCGGAGCCATTTGTATGATGCTCGTTTATTTATTTTTCGAATATTTATGATGTTGGTACTACCGCGTTCCATACAGTGGTGTACCCGGCCATCTTGTCTCCCCGGTTGTGCAGCCACGACTGCTTTTACCGTAATCTTTTTTAGTTATGTTGCGGCCACGGTATTTAATGGGGGTTATTATTTATCCGCTTTTGTAATGGCCTGTACAACCTCTGTTCTAGTGAAAATATTTCTTTGGCTGTTCCCTGTTTTCTGCCTCCTTGCCCATTTCCCAAACTAACGTTTATCACACAGAGTTTCGTTACACTTGCATTTTTATCGAAAAGAAATCAATTTCTCTCTCTTTGAATACGGAAATCAATTTTCCTCTTCTCGAATCAATTTTCTGTTTATGAAAAATCAATTACCGTTTGTTGGAGCACAAATAAATTTTTTATCCGTGAAACAGAAAATCAATTTCTCCTTTTGACGACAAAATTGAAAAGCAATGGTCCGCCTTTATAGAGTGCTCGCTTGTAATTAGCAGCTCTGCTCTTTCCCGGATAAGATCGATTTTATTCGCAAGCTGAACCGAAAAGCACGCATCAATAAACGCGTATTCGAATGCTGCCCGGCGGGTCGACCATTGATGAAACGTGCGTGCACGCGGCGCATGCCTCGGCAATTTTAAAAATCGATTCACCGAAAACAAAGCCGCTCGCCGGAAATTGACCAGGTCCCGCAAATTTTTGCTCGCCGCTCAAGAAATCTGGAAAATCATTTCGGAAAGCTCTCGCGGCGGTACAGGGTAAATTATTCATTCGCTCAAAGCGCTACTTATCGATTCTCCTTGTGTCACCGTTGACGAGAAACTTTCCACTCGAAGATTAACTTTTCCAACATTTTTCTTCCAGCATATTTCCCGACGACCGCTTTAGTTAAAAGTTCGTCGAAACGACGGGGGCCGGCTACAGGCTTCTATGCGGCGAGAATGAGCGCGAGTATGGCGAGATTGAAAAGCGTGAACGACCCCCGTCTGTTCCCGGGAGAAGAAACGAGTTTTCCGTTAAAACAAGGGCTCCCGTAATCGGTCCCATAATCTCCGAAAATAATAAACGGATTTCAACGAAATTCAACGCGTTTCCGTCGAATAATACTAAATAATCGTCGGTATCCCGTAAATATTTGAAACAATGGTATTTGTTGCGTCAAATAGTTGCCTCCGATCGGAAAAGCAAACTTTCAAAACCTGGCTAAAACAAACATCTGAATTTACGATACGGGAAATATTTCATATTTCGAACGCGGATAAAAATCAATCAACACGCATCGCCGAATTTTCAAATGTCGATCTCTACGTCACCGTTCCGAGGATTCTGCCTGGATCAAGACTTCACCAAATCTAGATCACACGACTGCATAAATCTGCTTTGTTTCAGCGTACTGAATCAAACCCTGTGAAACGTTGCCCAAATGTTTTGAGACACCCTGTACGACGATTGTTCGCGTTCTGAATGTTATCTTAAATGTTTCTAATGTTATTTTGAATGAAGGCCGTTAAACAAATCAGCTCCGAACGGCGGTGTGCGCCAACAGCCGAGTTTTCCACCTGTTATTTCATAGCAGTCGGACTAGTTTTCGGAAAGAACGCGCCCGCTACACGGTTATGTTGATTGAAAGCAATTAACGGGCGGCTGTGAAACGCGCGCCGTTAAAAAACATTTATTCCCTCGCGCGGAACTGTCGAACACGGGAAGCAAGAGAGAGAGAGAGAGAGAGAGGGAGAGAGCTCGATATTTTCTGCCGGATCACTTAATTAAAACGGAACGCCGAAGGCCGAATAAATTTCTATTTCTCTAGGATAACTGTCGCGATTAAAATTTAAACTCGACGGGGGAAACCTCATCTGGTTTCGTCGAGGCTCGACGGAAACGGATCGTTAATCCGAAATGGGTTTCCGGTCGCCGTGCGTTTTCTCGTCTTGCTTAATAATAAAAGCGAGAAACTGTTGTTCCTGCTTCGCGAACCAATCAAAGCCCGCCCGGCGATCCAGCATGACATTTATACAAGGGGAATCGGGGAGAACCGGAATTCCAGAGCGCGTGATCGATCCGTTTTATTCCCAAACAACGCGCGGTATTAGTTTAGATGGCGCGACCCGACACTATTCGCAGGAAGAGTGATGAATGCGTGCTCGATCACCTGCGTTGAAAGCTCCAATATGCGAGTCTCACCGGTTATGTATTTTCCACCGCGGAAACAATATCGAAATTGCTCCGGCGGACGCGCGCCATCTTTCGAGCGCGCAGAACTATGGCCGCCGGAAAGCTCGGAAACTTTCCGTTTCGAACGGTAAGCCATCGTTTCTCAGTCGCGAACCCAGAAGAACAACAAAATCATGTTTCGTACCGTACGCAGTGGTGGGGATAATTCCGAGACGTTTACCATCCAGGTCCTGTCGACTTATATCGCGAAATCAGTGTACATCTTCGGTGCGGAGTATTTACGGATTGCAATAATTTTTCAGTGAACAGACAAAACGGTGTTTCCCCGTGCGATGCGAAATTAATTAACACTAAACCTACCGAGCCTTAAAAGCGACTAATACATGTTGTCTAATAAAAATGACGAGATTGAATTTATTTGGATTTTGTGCGATTCGTGTTATAATACATGCTGTCCTATATATATTTAATTAATCAATTTGCAGGAAAGCATCTTTACAATTTCAGTCATCGAAAAATGAAAAATCTGGAACGGTCATTATGACCGGCGGTGGTAGGTTAGTTTGCACTCGAAGCCATTTTAACTCTGAAACGAAACGTTTCTTCCGACCTAGAATATTTCCCTTGTATATTAGGGTGCGGCCGAATAACGTGTACAAGCGGGCAGGGGATGATTCTACATGTAAATACAAACCGGAACAGAGGAATAACATTTTCTCATTTGTCGCCTCGTTTTCGAGAGAATTGAATTTAAAGATCCGTTGGGTTCGTGTGCTTTACTCTATATAGAAAGTAGAATTGGCTGGTCATGATCAGACACGTCAGACGATCAATATGTATCGAATAGTACGCGTATTCGCTGCGTTTTTCAAACTGGATTTTCTCGAAAACGAAGCTTCAGATGAAAAAATTCTATATTTTCTATATTTATATAGAAAATATATACGTTCTATATTTTTTCTATATTTTTTTCTTATTTTCTCATTAGGTATCGCCTCGTGCCCGCTTGTACATATTATTCGGCCTCGCCCTGTGTGTATGTTTTCACGCTATACATACGAAAATGGTGCAATTCACCCGTACAGTGCTGAATCGTTTACTAATTTATTAAATACAAACAAACTTAATAATGTAAAGAACATTTTGAACAATGATACAGGAATTTTTCGTGGCGCCTTACAGTCGCCATTCGAGTGCTAAGGGTTAATAAAAATAATGCATTCTGCAATCGGACACCCACCTGATTGCAGTTCAAGAGACAGTCGAGCGGAAAGTGTGAAGCAGAGAAACTCGCAGCTGCGCGCAGCAGTGCGCAGCAGTGCGCAACACTCGATTTTTATTCCACGAGCGATCGGCCGAGGTGCTCGAATTTCGCCGGCCTTTGTCACGGACTTCGCAACTTCTGCCAACTTCACGCTTCCTCGCAGCATGCTCGGCCGCATAATCGGCGAGAGGCGGTGCTCGCACGTCGAAAACAGCGTTGCTTTTGACAAGGGGTTAGAGAGCGAGCGAGAGCGAGAGAGAGAGAGGAAGGGAGAGTTAGCACGTGAAATCGCGCACTCTTGATCGATCGTTCGTCGTTGGTGAACTGGATCAACTGATGCATGATTATAACGTTCCCGTGAATCGTCGGGCACGGGAGACGGGGGTAATATTTCCAGAGCGTGTGGGGGGAGGGGCGGGTGTAGGGCGGATCACCGGCAATGGATTTAGGTCGACCATTAATCCGATTAAAATCAGCGCGCGACCGGAGCTCCTTTTTCCAGCTTCCAGCTGCGTAAATCAGCTTAATGCTCGCTGCTACAAACTCGGCCACTTAGAATCCAACCCGGGGCGCGCCGGTCTGTTCCGATCAAAAGAAGAGGGTAGCCGCCACCGCCACCACCCCCGCTATATCCGCGACGGGAACAATCATCGCGGAAATCCTGTACTCTCTAACGCCGGTCCCGGAAACGAATCCTTTGTTCCCCGTCCATTTTCATCTTCCCCCCCGGAACCAGGAAGGATGCCCGTGTACGCGACTACTCAAGACACGACGAGCATAGTGTCGGGGCTTGCGCGCGCGCTATCCGTTCGTTATTGATGACTCGATCATGCCGTCGGAATAATGAACGCGTCCCCGCACCTCGCGGCGTGTTTCCGACTCAAATATTCAGACCGGTTTAGACACGCCGATCGATCAACCGAAATGGTCTTAACTACCACGATCTATCCTTCAATTAGGCGCGTGTACCAGCGCGCCCGTACACCGCGATGCGGTTCCGTCAGCTCGAGAGAGA
>CM052133.1:2073182-2092509 GCA_028454255.1 Halictus ligatus | reverse complement strand
AAGCAATTCCGGAAATAAACCGATCGGTTCACTCGACATAATTACGGAATTCGGTTGGTCGCGAATGCGGCGGGCAGAAAAAATTATTTTCCCGCTCGACCAGCTTGCAAAACCGTGTCAATAACCGATAACGAGAACTCTCGCAGGTCGAAACGGAAAATCGGGGCTTGCAAAGTGTTCTTTCATAATTCACGCGAAGAAGGTCGAGACTAATCGATCTTCATAAGAGTAACGTTTCCTCGCGGAATATTATTTGTTGAAATTATTTATTCGAGTAGCCCAAATGTGTTTCGAGGGGTACCGATACGCCTACGTTAATCGTACTTATTTTTACAGCATAATGGATATCAAAAAAGAGGTATATAACAACGTATTAAATGATTTTAACGCTAGAACTGTACCGGAAGAGTCAGAATGACTTGCTTCTAATTATTTCTTTCGGAAACATTGAAATTATAAGTAAACATTGAAATTATAAACTTCTGTGTCGAAGTGTTTAAACAAAACTGGTACACGATCCAAACAAATGCAATTTTGTTGTTATTATAACGCAGTGTATGCCAGTAGCATTGACTGCTCCTTCTAGTGATAGTAAATTTAATATCTCTCTTTTAAATATTTATTACGCTTTGAAAATATGCAGAGTTAATATAGGCGTAGGCTGTGGTTCCACAGTAATTGGGTCCCTTACTGTAGTTGTGAATTTGAGCTGGAGCCGAAAAGGCGTGCAAAACGAGGCGTGCCTCCACAGTAATTGGGTCCCTTACTCTATTTGGAAACCAATTTGAGCTAGAGCCGAAAGCGCGTGCGAAACGAGGCGTGCCCCCTCCACACCGACCAATCAAAGAGGCGTGCACCCTCCGCTCCGACCAATCAACGCGGCGTGCCCCCTCCGCTCCGAGCAATCAACGAGGCGTGCCCCCTCCGCTCCGACCAATCAGCGCCGCGTTCCTTCCGCGAGCGTACACGCGAGGCGCGCACAGTACAAGCGTTGAGCGGCTAACTGGGGTCCGGGAGTCTAACAGCGCGTAAAATCGGGAAGAAGAGCCGGTGGCCGGGTCGGCAGAACGAACCGTCGAATTTGGATGATTTTTCGCGGCGCGCGGATTGCGTTTCCCGGCTCGCGCTTTGACGAAGATTGCTCTCGTCCGCGGCAGGTGAATTAACATTACGCTAACACAGACACACGCACACACCGTCGACGCGTTCGCGCGTGCTCGTCGAGAGTAACGAGAGAGGGAAGCAAAGTGAATCTGATAGTTGGTCGCAGGCGGAGGGAAAACGAAATAAATTTGATGGCTCCGGACCCGAGGGAGGAAAACGAATCGCCGAAGGAAACGCGGGAAGAGGGGGAGGGTTATCCGGCGAGGGAACAAAACGACTTGCAGCCTAGTCGAGGCTCGTAAAAACACCGAACGTGTGCTATCCTTTCCAGGTGGTTTCCTGCGTCTCGTCGCTACGATTCGTTCTTGTTACCCCTTTACCGTCGCGGTGCATATTGCTTCTCCCTCTTCGGTCCCCTTCGCCGATCTGTCCCGATCGCTGAAAGTTCGTTACGCTGCCCGTGACGGAGAGATTCGATCAAGAAAATTCCATTTACGTGGTGCGCGCGGACTCTGGTCGTCCATGTTACACATTGTCCCACTTGCGACACAATACCGCGTGCTGCGCGAAAAGTTGAAGCAATTGTTGCGCCCGTCGTCCCCGTAAAGCGGAGGACGCGGCGAAGAAAATTTCATCGGCACACTTATTCCCCGTGCGAAATCTCCGTTGCCTAGGTTACAGACTTTCCACGCAACCGACGGACCACGACTGTTACACAGGGTGGTTGGTAACTGGGGTGTTTCTACGCGAAAAAAGAAGTCGAAAATATAGAATAGAAATTTTTCGTTTGAGGCTTTCTTCTCGAGAAGATCCAGTTTGAAAGAGCAGCGAGTACGCGTGCTATTCGGTATTCGTCGTCTGATGTGTCTGATCATGACAGCCAAATCTACTTTCAATATATAGTGTAGTACTACTTTCAATATAGAGTGTAGTACTACTTTCTATATATAGTGTAGTACTACTTTCAATATATAGTGTACTACTACTTTCGATATATGGATCTTTAAATTTTAAAAATAATTTTAATATATCAAAAATAATTTTCGCAAAGTAGGCGCGCAATTGATCGCGTCTCGTTATAACGGATCTCACTGTAGATCGTGCCAAATTTCGAGCGGTCCGCGTATACGTCCAGGTCACCCTTATTCCCTGTTCCTTTGCACCTGTCGGTCCTTTGTGCGAACGCAATGGCGCCGCGAATCCGGGTCGCGACCCTTAGCGCCACGGGTGTTTATCTCGGCCGCCACTTCGCGAAAATTCAACCGAAACGTGCGCGAGCGAGCGTTCAAGTGCTCGCGAAACCTGGCGCACGCAATATTTATCGTCGCGCGGTGATTTACAAACGGCTATACCGACGAGTTTATACGGTCGGTCGTGCATGCAACACTTTATCAAGAGATTTCACCGTCAACGCTATGATACGGTTCGCCAACGCCGCTGAAGATTTCGCGAAAGTTCGCCTACCGTCGCGTCTGCTCGTGAAAGCGGAGCTCGCGCACGTCCTCCCCTCATTCTGCAGAAACGTCTGCTATGGTATTCCGTGGATTCTTTGTTGAGCGATAGCAACAATCTGTTCGAGATCAAACACCTTATTAACCCTTCGCACTCGAAGCCATTTTAGAAACGACACATTAAAACGAAACATTTCTTCCGACCTAGAATGTTATCCTTCTATATATATTTTTTAGTGCTATACAAAGGATAATGGTGCAATTGACTCGTAGAGTACTGAACCGTTTAATAATTTATTAAATACAAACAAGTTTGATAACGTGAAAGAATATTCTGAATAACGATGCAGCAATTTTTAGTGGCGCCTTACAGTCGCCATTCGAGTGCTAAGGGTTGATAAAAATAATGCATTCTGCAATCCGACACGCACCCACCTAATTGCGGTTTAAGAGGCTGCGCGCAGCAGTGCGCAACACTGGATTTTTACTCCACGAGCGATCAGCCGAGGTGCTCGAATTTTTCCGGCCTTTGTCACGGAGTGCTAAAGGGTTAATTCTCATCTTTCGCTGTCCCCTACCGTTCGTCCAACTTTTCCGCCCTCTAACGAGTCGAAAACATAGTTGCACGGAATGAAAATTGTCTTTACACACGCAGAACTTTCGAATGAGTGATCTCCTAGGCGTGAAGCTTGGATTTTCGGCATCTTCTCGCCAAAATCTGCAGGACTACGTTTGACAAAGTTAAAAATCTCTGGTTTCCTCGGGTGAAGTTCAACCGTTCTCTTTAATAGGTGGAAGATAATGTAGTTCGAATGTGTCCACTGTTGTGACGGGGTCAAATGCAGTCTAGTGAGAGTTTTTCTGGATTTCTCTAGGGAATTTTTAAGTGGGCCAGCGTTGACAGAATCGGCACGAACGGTCAAGTTGAGCACAGAAGCTTGCTCGAACTCGTCGAGTGTCATTTAGGAAGATGCACGAGCCATGAGCGAAGAAAGGTCTTTCTCTCTCTCTCTCTCTCTCCTCTTTCTCTCTCTGTCCCCGCTGTTTATCATCCGAAGTGCCAGCGGATTCTCCCTTAGAACGTAACACGCAGCTTCGGGAAGAGAGATAAACAGCCACTCGTACTCTCGCCATGTATTAATTACGGTCGCAGCGGGTAACGCTCGGTAATCCAACTGCTGGTATGCCTATTCTCGCAACCAGCGCGCATCTCCACGACAAGTTTTAATTACAGAAGCGCGGAGGAAACGTGATATGAGCATAAAAAGCGCGAGACGTACCGCGGCTCTTCACAGTCCGCGACTCTTACAAACACCGTTCTAAATTCGTTTTTTAGTGTCTAGAGCGAGGGACATCGCTCGTCCCTCCCTCGTTAATTATGACTGCTGCCCTCCTCTCCCTGGTAATTATGATTTTTGTCGAGGGACGCGCCCGCGTTAAAACTAATAAAGACACACGTCTCTGGCATTGACCGCGTTTCGTTTTTTCGTTTTTCTTTTTCCATTAATTCTCGTCCCGCCCATTGTGTTGGTTTGACACAATTTTCGTCGAGGAAGAAGAAGCATGATATATAGGCGCAGTTTCCTTGCGCGAGAAGTGCCGCGCGTGTGACCTTGTACCTCGATGCACAAAGAAGAAATTCGTCTGTTTATTTTAAAAATAGATTTGCCGATCCAATTGTGTTCTTGTTATGGTAGAATTGCAAGTTGAGAGATTTCTTACAGCTTTACAATGGAGTTTTGCTGTTTCATTGTTTTCAGGAAGCTGTAAAAATATTTCTGTTTCGATGACTTGTGGTTTTAGGTAATTAGTGACATTCACTGTTTTGTCAAGGCACAAATTCTCGAACGGCAGTCCTCGAATATCATTCGAATTGCCAGCACTTGGCAATTTCGAAGCACGCTTTGATTTCAGCTGGAGTTCCACCACCTTCCGGAATCGTACGGTTTAACTAACCACAACAGACGCTGTCTGAAAGTCTTAATGGAGGGATTAAGGTGGTTAAGTCGTTATATGCACACCCCCTCATAAACTCAGTGCACCGTCTACCCGATGCTGCCACCCCCGTAAATTCTCCTAGATCGTTCCGTAATTGCAAGCGCAGTTTCCCATACATTTTTTAAAGTCGCAATTCCGTTTGATTGTACCTTCCTTCTTAAATACCTTTCTCCTCGGTCGCGTGCTCCTCTAACTGCGATCTCGCAGACCGTTCGAGTGGAATAAAATAAAACGACGCGCCGCGAAACGCCTGATTATTCTCGAAAAATTCCTCCGAATCATCGCAACGAAGCTTTCAAAGCGTAACACGACGCTCCTCTCGAAGCTCGTTCGTCCACGTTCACATTTCAGCGAATCGCGGCGCGAAGATAACTAACAAGACGCGCCCCCCGCGATTTATCTAATTAATCGACGAAGCGACAACTAATTAATGGAGCACGAACGCTACCGTGAAGCACTCCGCTTCCAGCACTAACTGTTGCTAACTTATCGCCCATCGTGTGTGTCCCGAATGACAACCGAACCGGAATTGCTCGACGCGTAATTACTTCCGGATTACAGCCGCGAAACATGATCCCTCGGTAAATTATCTTTTACAGTTCGTCGGAAATTAACTATTTAGAAATGCGGTGATCGCAGGCGGAAGAACGGTGCCGAAAATTGTCAGACTTTTTGGGTAGCTCGGGTGTGGGGAAATTTAGGGGAATACAGTTACCCCCTCTTTCTCCGTCGTTACCGGATCGGTCACGTGGCACTGTGACGAATCGCGTCACGTAATCGCGGCGTGGGGCCGCTCGCCAACGGGGAACGAGGAAGTGGCGTTGTAGGAGGGGCTGCTGGTCAGGGTCGGGGGACAATTATTCTCACAACACTGAGAGGAGACTCGGGAGTCTGAAGAAACCTCCGCAGCTCCGGGGGGACCTGCGTAGATCGCCGGTGGACCCTGATGAACTTCTTTTCCTTCTCCTTTCATCTTTTCGCTTCCCGGGGAACTCCGTTCGAGCACTTGAATTAAACGTGGACGATGATAGCACTTTGTGGCAGATGCACGTTGCCACAAAAAGGAAAACTCTGCGCTGCAGTGTCTCCCACACGTCTATCCGCTCCACATCAATTACTATTGCGTCTGTACGTTGTTGTATTAGGCCCACCGGAAAGTTCTGTCCGTGTTTGAATTGAAAGAAAATAACACAATTTTCGTACATGATATTCATACATACTATGGATTGAAATTTGAAGTGACACTACCGGACAGAACTTTCCGGTAGACCTAATGTTATCATCGATATGTATAATTACACTAACACCGAGAATCCGCGAAATTTAAGAAAGACTCCTATGAGATTTCGTCAGTGTTCGAAACGAAATCTTTCGTCGTGAATTTTTGGGTCTAGTTTGATTTTTATTTCCTCGTGTACATTTACCGTTCTGAAGTTGCACAAATTTTTTTAGACTGCTGAGAAAATTCAGGTCACACCTAGGACGTAGGAGTTTCCATTAAAATGTTCCTACGGTACCGATTAGGATCTGTAGCACGCAAGAAAGTTGGAAGACTACTCGGTATCATACATTTAATTGTTTCAATTTTTATTTCATTAAACAACTTACGTTGATTATACGGAATTTTCGGGGTTTCTAGTCGGGCGAGTTAATTGTGTTAATGCTCTGTTTCCAATAAATCAGTGCGGAGGAACGTAACGTCCAATGCTCGCAGATTTTTATTTCAGAGGGTCGGGGGATTCTTTCTGGACGGATGCGAGAATTCAATTAGTCGATATTTGTCGGTACACCGGATCCCATCGCTAATTACGAGAGGTAGTGGGGGTGAAGGAGAGAGAGAGAGAGGAGGGGAGGTGGTCGCCTCTGCTCCGACCATTTATTCCCAATATCTTTCTCGTTTCTTTCCCACTAAGTCGAGAGATTATGAAGACATACATATTGGACCGCAGCCAGGACCTAAGCCTTCGCAATACCCGTACCCACATTTATCCCTCTTCGCTCTGGGCCATTTCTTCCGTTGTCGTTTGCCTCCGGTGTCGTCCGCGCGATTCATCGCCGATCCTCCTCCTCCTCTTCCTCCTCCTCTTGCTCCTCCTCTCCGCGCAGGAGCGGTAACGGCGGCATAATACCAGCCACAGAATTCGAGTCACGGTATTTCTTAACCAAACCTAATTGCGGGACCCAATTACAGAGGATACTGTACGCGACTCACGAAACTTTCGAAGCTCGTTGCCCGGCTAATTGCACGCCAATTATCCGAGAGGAAAGAAAACTTCCACGCGACGCGACGCGACGCGCCGCGCGCAGACGTGCGCCGGGAACACCGGCTGACGAAAACTTCCCGAACAAAGTAATTAACCGGAGCGCAGTGTGATACCGGTCTCTCTTTTATTGCCCGCGAGAGACACCCCGAGCAATCGAACGGCCCGGTAACGCCATGCTCTTCGAACTATGCCGCTCCGGGCACAGGGAAATGACGAATTCAATTTTTCTTTTATCGTTGTTACGATTTTGCCAATTTCGAGAACTTTCCTCCGGAAATTCCTCCTCAGGCGCCAAACTTTTACTTTTCGATTTCTGCTCTGAACGGTTTGTATGCTTAAAATTAATTGCTCTCGTCGGAACGAGTATTTCAGATTAATTGGACCGTCACGGTTCCTCTGATTTCATAACGAAGTGTTTCAACTCCTACGAAAATCCCAGCTACGTTCCATTGAAATTGAACTTGATTTTAAGTAGCTTGACAAGCCGAAAATTTGATAATCGAAGAACAGGGGGTAGCCCGCAAACTATAACTCTCCTGTAATTAAGAACTTCGCGTTCGCAGCGGCGGTTACCTCAGTCTTGCGAGATTTAGACGAAATCCGAGAATGATATAAAGCCACGCTGTTTCCTTCGTTCGCGTCGTTGTCTCGTGCTATAGTTAGCGGAGGCTTGTAATTAAATTGCCAGGACGGTGTGATAAACAACCCCAACCCCCGCCGAAATGTGCAATCTCTGTTCACACCAGCCATCCGACCGAACGTTTAATTTGACGCTAATAACGGCGAAGATATTTCGCGCAGATTGCTTCCCGCGGATTTGTTGGAACGACGAAAATTTATTACCTCCAATTTTAAATGAAGTTTCCCATTTTTCAATCGTCGCTAGTATTTCGGAGAAATATTTATTTTAAAATTGTAAAAGCAAGGCAAGGTTCGAAAACACATTCTGAAGAATCGATTAAAAGATAAGGTTCTTCGCGCAAAAACCTTAGAGACCACAACAGAGTCTGACCTACATGCGAGAAGCTACTCTCTGTCTGACCATCACCGACCACTTCTACTCGCAATAAATACAGATTGCGGTAGGTTATAATCCGTTTCCCAGCGATCTCGTCGTTTCCCCGTAAATCTTCATTAGGTATCGCCGCTGGAAAATAATACTATATCATGGTCAAAGCTCCGAAGCATTAATACAAATCGAAATGAATCCTGAAGACATAATTTCTTTTCGAATGAAATTCTCCGCGGACATTTTCAATTCTTCGAGGAGAATAAAACTTCTGCTCGAAGTCCAACGACTATAACCGCGGTCGTCAATCTAAAATTCTGAAAAAACTCAGGCGTATCACAGACATTGGAACGCACGTCTGTGAATTTTTTCAGAATTTTTAACTTCGAAACCGAATTGTAAAAAATAAAAAAGATTTTCAAATTCCGATTTCCTGTAGAAGTTACGCGATAAAAGTTTCTCTTTTCACAGTTTTAGCATCTCGTTATATCTTGTATATAACAAATAATAATAATATTGCAAATAATAATATTTCGTCCAGCTTCCTGTGACGCCAACGACGCCATTCGACGCCAGCCGAGCGCTGTAGCGCGACGCCTGACGAAAATCGACGCGGGCCAATTTTTCGTCGGTATATTGCGTTCGATCGCGTGCGCGCGAGAAGTTTGCAATTAAATCGCGCCGGCACAGAGAGCCGTTCATAAACATTCGACACGCGCGCGTTCGTCGAATCCGCTCGCTCGCTCACGCTCGAGCTCGCTCGCCGGCTTGCCTCGCGCGGACTCGTCACCGAAACGCAATAATGCGAATTCTTATTTGCCGTTCCACGTTCCGGGTCCGCTTCGAGTCCCGGTGGCGGCGTGTTATTAGCATAGTTCCATCAGGCTCTCGGGTTCATTAACGGCCCTATTAATATGTCAGCCAGCCGCGATACGTTACGACGCATGCGATTTTCGCGGAGGCCTCAACGAGATATCTGGGTGCTTGCACTATGCAGCCGCTCGGCGGATCTTAACGCGCCCCGTTCATGAATACATTTGCCAGCGAGCCGCATAATGAGTGCTGTCGGTTGCATAACTAACAAAAGTGTGGCGGGGAGGAACTCAGCACGGGGAGGAACTCATTGCGTCCGGATTAGTCCTACGGCCTTCGTCGTCTCCGGGTTAAGTTCGTTGCCAGTTTGCTCGGGATTAAGCGTTCGATAAGATTCTCCATCCCTCTCTCTCTCCCCCTCTCCCCCCCTCTCTCTCTCTCGGCCCGGCCCGTGTACATTTCATGTCCGAGACGCCTATGCATGTAGGTCAGATATTAAATAGGTTAGCCACGATTGACTGACGGTTGATTCATCAGGACTGCGGGGGACCCGGTGTACGGTTTAGCCGGCGAATACATTCGGCTTATTAGACGCAGTCAGTACGGTGTACATGCGGAACGAGACAGCCACTGTTGACAACTCCGATAGCCTGAACGTGCTCTGGCAGATCACCTAACTTCGCTCGTCTCCGATCCCTGGACGACTCACCCACCGCTCGGATATGTTCGATCTCGAGCAGACACCGAAACCTGAGAATTGGGCACGGTACACTGCAATCAGTGTCGACGGATCACCGGAATCGAGGAGAAAATGCTCTGGCAGCGTCGGATTAGGCGATACACTGTTTTCTCCGTATATGTCGCCAAGGCCGGCACAGTAGACGTCGCGGAATTATCCCCACTAGTGGAGAGAACACTGTACGACGGAGGCGAAACGCTTCACGTGACCGGCCCGTGGCGGAAGGTAACGTGGAAGGGGAAGGTAGAGTGGAAGGGGAAGGTAGAGTGGAAGGGGAAGGTAGAGTGGGGAGAGAACAGCTTGGGACTTGTGGGGAATAGCGTCGTGGAAGGGGAAGGTAGAGTGGTGAGAGAATAGCTTGGGACTCGTGTAGGGAATAGCGTCGTGAAAGGGGAAAATAGAGTGGGGAGAGAATAGTTTGGGACTCGTGTGGGAATAGCGTCGTACAAGGGGAAGGTAGAGTGGAAAGGGAAGGTAGAGTGGGGAGAGAGTAGCTTGGGATTCGTGGGGGGAATAGCGTCGTGAAAGAGGAAAGTAGAATGGGGAATAGCTTGGGACTCGTAGGGGAAATAGCGTTGTGGAAGGGGAAAGTACAGTGGAAGGGGAAGGTAGATTGAGGAGAGAATAGCTTGGGACTTGTGGGGGAATAGCGTCGTGGAAGGGGAAGGTAGAGTGGTGAGGGAATAGCTTGGGACTCGTGTAGAGAATAGCGTCGTGAAAGGGGAAGGTAGAGTGGGGAGAGAATAGCTTGGGTTTCGTGGGGGGAATAGCGTCGTGGAAGAGGAAAGTAGAGGGTAAGGGGAAGGTAGAGTGGGGAGAGAGTAGCTTGAGACTTGTGGGGGGAATAGCGTCCTGGAAGGGGAAGGTAGAGTGGGGATAGAATAGCTCCCAAGCTCGAGAGTCCCAACTCGCGTGGGGAATAGCGTCGTGTAAGGGGAAGGTGGAGTGGTGGGAGAATAGCTAGGGACTCTCAACGGTCCCAGGATTATTCGAGAGTCATCAGACACTACTCAGACACCTCCGCTAATTGGTGCCCGATTCGGAACGATGACGAGGTAATTTTCGCGAAAGAAGTTGCACAACACCTTCGTCCGGCCTTCCAATTATCTGCCTTCCTGTTGCGCCATTACGTCGGCCGGATCCCCCCCTATGCACAATATACTAATTGAGGCGGCTCTCCAATTTTCTCGTCGTGTTCCACGAAATTACGGTACAAGCGCGTCTATAATTTATTAGCAGCCCCGGTATGATCCGAAAGTGCATAACGCGGCATGAAATTCACTCGGCGAAATCTTACGTCCGGACAGAGACGCAGTAATTAGCAGGCAGCAGGCACGGGGGCGCGTTGTTGCTTTCATTAGCGTACAATTATTTGCTTTTCAAACTAACGACGTCTTGTGTGTTGTGCTCGAGAGCTTTGTAAATTGAGTGCCTAACCGGTAGAGCCTGTTTTCGTCCCACGCTCGTCGCCGCGAGATCGGTGATCTTCGTTGACGGGAAAATCGTTAACGTGTTCGTTTCGGAAAAGTTGTCGAACCCGGGACACGCGTCGTCGCGCCTCCAAGTTTTGTAATGGAGTTCGACAACGATTTCTCGTTGCGCTTCATCAGCCCGAGCACTCGAACCGACCGTTATACGTCCCGTGCGTTGCCATACCTTGACCTAAATTTTTCTCTCTCTATCTCTCTCTCTCTCTGTCGCAAGTCGCTCCACTTTGTTGCCTTTCCGCGATATTTGTTGCCGTCCACTTTGTTTTCCCGGTTTTCGCGACTCCTCCTTTTTCACTTCGGCATTGTCGTCTTTTGACCTTGACTAGGTCTCCCTTTGTCGCGTGAATTGTTCTCAATGTGTTAGTGTCGTCCACAGAATCTGACACAAAATTTTGTTCTTCAACAAATTGCCGCTGTCTGGTAACCGGAGACTGATAAAATTGTGCTATTGAAAACTTTCTACAATGTTTATTGATTTTCTGAGTTCAAAGTGCAGAAGTATCATTACACGGTTGTACCATGTGCACTTAGTGACCAATTCTTTTATAAAAGAAAAATTGAAGGGGCAGTTCAAGGGTACATGAAATCACTGCATTCGGTAGGAGTGAATCTTGGATATTAATTGTAGAGAGGTCGGACGAGGTCAAAAAATCAGTTATAACATTTAACGTCTTTGGGCAGAGTACCACTTATCCGCGAGGGCAAATAAAACGAGATATTAGCTGAACTCTCTCCCCCGTTTCGGTAAACACAAAGTGCGAACGTAAATAGGTTGAAAAGCTTTACGCATCCTGCGCACCCTGGAGGAACGTAATTTACGCTCTTCGCGATAAAAAGGTGTCCACGTCGTTCTCACTCGACTCCAAAATACACCTCCTTTAGAAGCGTTTCGCTTTTCACCTCACCTTTCATATCTATCCTTTATACCCTTCTCCTCCTTCTTGCTTGTTTTTTTTTTTTGTGGTTCTCACAAACACCGTTCTGTCGTCGCAGACTGTTAAATCACTCTCGAGGCTACTGTCTTGCCGAAAAATGGTTCTCGCTCGTTCCGTTCGAATTCGAAATTCAACGGCTGTTCATCTCGATTTCGAATCGCACGGAAGAGAACAAAATCTCGCTCGATTTCTGCCCACGCGGGATCACTCTACGCAAATATATTTCTCCGATCCAACGAAAATACTCCTAAGCGAACGTTTGAAGCCAATGTAAACGGTATGAAAAAAGTTCAGCAATTACTCGCAACAACGATTCGTGCGTTCCGACTGGTTGCAATACCCGTTACCGTATAATTAGCGCGGCGAATGATAATGGCAGGTAAACGGGTAACGCGATATCTTATGCACACGCCGTGACGTCAATGCGAAAGACAACATTTCCGGCTCACGGCTGGAAAATATTCAAACAGTTATCGTCGATCGCGCTTCGAGCTTTCACGGGAACGTTACATCGCGTGTAATCCGTATTCGATAACAAGAAACACTCGACGGGATCGTGCGCACGGATTCGCGGCCCTCGAGCGCCGCGTTTGGACCTGGAGATTTAGCCCGAGTGTTTGCTTACGGCCCTGGTAGCAGCTAATTTTCTTCGACGTATCCCTGAACGATAAAAACTCGATCCCCTGGCAGCGTTCGAAAACCTACGATATTTTTCACCCGTCAGAATGATTCCGATCTTCGCAACATTTCCCGAATGAAAATTGTTCATAACCGTCAGCCGCGTCCACGTGTCGCCGTAAACAACGAACAGGAAAATTTATAAATCACGTTGCGCGCCTGTTCGAAAATCCGCAGCTAAATCACGGAAAATTGTCCGAAACGAAAGGGAACCGAAACTGGAAATAAAGTGGTCGCGCGCAGACAATTACAGCGCGTAATTCCGCCGCCGAATAACGGAAAATGTTGCGACCAGAAAGGCGAAAAAAAAAACACATAAGTAACAAAGTGACGCGTCACCTGGTCGATCTCGTGTGTCGCGTTTCCGAACAACAAGCAATCACGTATTCCCGGGCCAATCTCGACGAGCGCCGTTCAAAAATGATTTTCCAAAATGAGCAGCGAACTAATGGCGAGAGACAGCGGTAGAGGGGGGAGCGGGGAAGAGATAAACATTATTCAAGAGTTGAAATTGCAGGAAATTGCGCCGTTACAAAGCCGCGAAGGTCTTCCCGTAATCCGCAAACGGTCAGTGGTATAACCTGAAATATATCAGTCACAGGTACGGCGACCGGAGGGGGCGGCAACCGGGGGTTTATTCATTAGATTCGTATAATTTCAATAATTTCGTTGCCGGCCGGACGCTAACGAGCAATTACGTCCGGCAATTACGGATGGGCCACCCCTAATTTACATATCAATTAGCATTCGCCGGGCGAAGAATTACGAAGACGATGTATTAAATTACACTTTGCGTTCGCGAACGTGCCGAGGGGGGGGGGCGGAGGGGAGGAAACACAGCGGGGGCATCAGGTTTTGTTCGTGGCCGGCCGAGTGCATCAAGGTGTGCATTCTAAAGTTGCCCCCCTGGAACGTCCCCCCACCCCCACTCCACCCTCTGTATATCTCGCTTCCGATAGTTTTACCCCTATCCAGGGTAGTAACCCGAATGCCGTGGACACGTATACACAATTTCACAAACTCGCCTACTGTTTGATGCAAACTCGTCGCCCCGCTGTTACCCTCCCCATTGTACCCTCGATCGATGCAGAAATTACATCGCGCGTTAACCAACCCCCCGAGATTTGTTAACCCTTTGGATTCACCGGACAGAAAACGAAGGATTCTGATATTTTTGATTTACTAGACTTTGCAATCCGAGGCCTCTCGTGGCCCCGCGGTAGTGGGGATAATTCCGCGACGTTTACCACTGAAGCCTCGGCGACATGTACACAGAAATCTCTGTATTTATAAAGTAGTGTAAAATAGTTAGTTTCAGTGCTCCGGTGAAGCTAGTGTTGGACACTTGGGTTCACGAGTTTCGATTAAAAAGTACAATTATATTGTCCTAGAATTAACCCCTTGCACTCGGAGCTACTTTCATTCTAAAATTAAATTTAAAATTAGAATATTTAAATAAATTTAAATAAATTAGTCTTAGAATTTAGATTTTAAATTTAGTCTTAGAATATTTTACTCATACAAAGCTGATCCGATTTCCACATATATAAGTGTTTAGTGATCTATCGAATACAAATTTTGTACTGTGACAAATACTGTAATATTTTATGTAATTTCTTCGAAATGATGCCACAACAATTTTTAGTGGTGCTTCAGAGTCGCCACTCGAGTGCAAAAGGTTAATACGCGGCACCGATTCCACGATAATTCCACCGGCGCGACGTATAAAAAATAATTAACGGCCTAGCCTTCATTTTCGATCCGTCGACCTCGCGTCAACCGAGTTTGTTTTTATTTACTTCACGAAGGTGTCTGCTCCTATACACAAACACTACCTTTTCTTTCGCGTCTAAATTTCTATGGAAACGGGATACGACCGCGTACCTCTCAATATTTTTTTTTTTTTGTTATAAAAACCGTCAGGTAGGTCGATGAACACGTGGCGAATTCTTCTCTGCGTCGACACTCGATTTTCCTCTCGCCTCTTTTCCCCTTGTTACCGCTCGGTACAGTGATTTCTCCGTACATGTCGCCGAGGCGCGGATGATAAACGTCGCGGAATTATCCCCGCTGCCGAGTGATATACGAGAGGCCTGGGACGCCAAGTAGTGCAGACGTAACACCGCTCGGACGTGTCTCCTGGACGACGTACGACGCTGGCGAGAACCGTGTCGTTGACATATACCGAGGATTCTTCTTGCTCCTCGCGGAGATTCCGAAACTACAAAGACGTTCTAATCGCTGTGTAACCGTGGGACGGATCGCAAGGGTTTCAGGCGAGGCCGAGGGGTTGCTGCGCCGACAAACTGCGCGCGAAAGTGTCGGTAGTTAACAAAACTGTTCTCCGTCGGGCAGAGTCTTTGATTACAAGTGCCGTCTATCCTGGAAAGCGGGGGCTGGAGGTCAAGAAACTGATGGGACCGCAATTTCAACCGGCGGCTGGTCGTTAAATATTGACTAAAAAGTAATGAGCCGGCCACTTATTATGCCCGAGAGATTGTGGAATGGCCGCGACGTGAACCGTGACCGGTGAAAAGGACGGAAACTCTTGGTTCTGGTGACCGCACCGGTGTTCTAGTCTTCGTACACACAAAGAGAGAGAAAGAGAGAGAGAGAGAGAGAGGGAGGGAGAAAGAGGAGATTGCACCGGGAGAAGCAAGATGCGCCGCGATGAACACCGCTATGCAGCTGGTCACGCTGAATTCTCCTGCTTCGTCGCGTACAAAGCTAATGTATTCCGTTGAGGCTAACCCAAAGACAAATCGTACGTTTCGAACAATACGTGACCCCCCTCCCCGCTCCACTGTCTCTTTGTAGTCGCGAATCGAGCAGCACTGCTTCTATTATTCGTGCCGTCTCTGTTTTCGTTTGTTTGTTTTCTTTTTTCTAACGCCGACAACTGCTTCTGCGAGGGATCGAATATGTTTCTGAATTTTGGGAACTTCTGAAATTTCAATATCAACGTACGCACATCGGTGGAGAGTACAGTGACTCCCACTAATGTTCGTACGCTCTTAGAAATCGCATAACTTTGTCAATATTGGACTATACTACTTGAATTTTTTTTTTTTGAGAAGTTAAAGCAATTGGATCACTACGTAACGCGAGAAAAATGTTTTATCAAATTTGCAATTGGGCGAAATTGCAGAGAAAGTACGAAAAGTTGTGATTTGCAACTTTTTTATGCGGACTTTACATTGAAAATTTCGAAAGTTTGATTTGTAGACCTGTAGGAATTATATATATATTCTGAGAATTTCATCAAAATCGGTGAAAGTTGCAATGAGCTGCAGATGTTCGAAAATGATCACAAAAGGGCGAAATTCCCTGAGACGGTTAAAATTCTGCGACTTTCGCCCTTAGGTTTTCATCGTTAAATGTTTGTAGCTCGGTGCAATGTTGACCGCTTTAGATGGAATATTTAGAATATTTATAATTCATACAGATCTACAAAACTTACTTTTTCAATTTCTAATATAAGTTCGCACAAAAAAGTTGCAAAATACAACTTTCAATACTTTCTCTGTAATTTCGACCAATTGCAATTTTAATCAAACATTTTTCTCACGCTATGTAGTGATACAATTGTTCTAACTTCACAAAAAAATTCAAGTAGTATAGTCCAATATTGACAAAGTTATGCGATTTTTAAGAGCGTACGAATATTAGTGGGAGTCACTGTATGTAAATTCGTAGAATTTCACGCAGGACACGGTTCTACGATTTCGCAACGAGCAATTTCGACCTCCTTTTGGCGAGAAAAAGGTATCTTCCAAGAGGGACAAGGATCGGATCGTTTTTCGGACGATTCGAGACGCCCTCGTTATTCGAACCCCCGTGTACAGTTACGAACTTTTCAAGCACCGTCCACCCCGTATATTGGGTTTCCATTCTCGCACATCGGAAAATAAAATTTATACAGCCTGTACCAGGAGCTCTATATCGGATGTACTATCTGCTATTGGCGATGCGTGAACCCCGAACGGAGGGGAACAAATATTGGGAATATGAAAAAATGTTGAACCGTACAATGAACAACCGCGCAGGCCCGCGCACACGCAGTTCCGCAAATATAGTTAAGCTGATCTCGTTATCAATTTCATCGATTCGTTCTAGATTACGCGGCCCTTTTTATCGGGACGCATCGATGGTTCGACGGTGAAAAATATTTTCATGTCCCCGCAGTTAGAAATTAACGTTTTATTGCTTAATAAAAAGAATTAGAGAATTTATTAGTTGTAGAGCGATCCCTGTCGGAACAACTGATACTTCGCTGTTTTCGTGTAAATTAATACCTGTACCGTTGCTTCGTTGTTTGAAAAATAACGCGCACAATCGTGTGCCCCGCTATAATTAACCCACCGAAACGATATTACCCGGAACGCAACGCGCCGATACGAGAATCCCTTGGACCTCGGGAATCCATTAAAGGCTCGACTCAAGCAGCACGGGAGATAAAGCTAACGCAACATGGCCGATTCCAGGTGAATGCAATCAATCGCTTTAATGAGCTCTGTTCCAATAATTTTCAGTTCAAAACTAGATGAACCGTAACGACGGCATCGCTGGAATTAGCAAAGTTAAACAAAAGGGAACTCCCTCTCTCTCTCTCTCTCTCTCTCACTGTGCCGTTAATCGGTTCCCCTTATCAACCAGAAGAAAAAAGAGAGACAGGGGGAAGAGAACTGTGTAAGAACCCCGGGGCCCCGCTTCTTTCAATGACGATCCTGCTATTGATTTTCTCAATGTTTGCAGAATCGTTAACGGTCTGCTTTCCTGACGTTCCCATCTTTCGAAAACGCAGGACACATGCTCGGGGAATTTATATTCGCGAATTTATCGGTCTGCTGGAAAACTCTCGATGATATCGGCACAGTGGCTGCGAATTTGCATAACAACAAGCCCGATAAAACGCCTCGTGTCCGACTCCCCTTTGATCGCGGGGTTTAATCAATTTCGCGAGAGAAAAATTCACGCGCAAAGGATAACGGGACAATACTTCGAGCGACGCGATACAAATTTGCATATAAGACCCGCGAGACAAATAGACGCACGCGATATACCTCGCTCGGATCTATTTCATAGAGATCAATTCGACCAAATGTGTTCCATAGTTTTTCACTTTAATATTAAACACTAGCGAGACAATACTCTCGGACAGAAGAGAGACAATACTCTGACAGAAGAGAGACAAGAGGGACAATACTCTCGGCGATATAAGGCGACAAAATTACACGGAAAATTGATGCACGAAAAATCCTGAGGCCACACTTCACTAATTAGTAATTTGTTACCATAAATACAGGAAATTGAAGAGGGGAAACAAACAACGTGCAGTGCTGCAAAAGCAAGGAGTGGGTTATTAAATTTTACGGACCATATTCTCTCGAATATTTTTCCGAGGTTCGCTACACACGCACGCAGAAGCGTTTCAGAGTTATGCTACCGTTACCGTTCGACTACATTTTCCAATTAAAATACCTCTTAGCTTCCAAATTGCGAAGATAGCGAAGTAATAACTCGGCGAGGACGCGAAAGAATTCTAAACGCGGTCCTCGCGTCGCGACGGCCATAAATGCGGGATAAAGGACTGTAAAACGATAAAACGCGTAATCCGCGAATTCGTGTCCTGGTTCGCGTCAACGGGGGGGCATTCTCGTGTGCCAAAAGCAAATTTTCTCGCCCGTACATGGGCACCACGGGTTTCCGAAAAACCAGAAGAATTTTATAATCGGGTACGAGAAAATAGTCAAACATAAGAACACTTTAACAAAAATGTTTCCAACACTCTAACGTAGCACTAAAAATGATTATTTTACATAAAAATAACATAAATGTATCTATCGAAGATTGAAGCCATTTTTTTAACCCATTAGCGCCCATTGTACTCGCTTGATTACAGGATAACAAGATTACATTTGTTTGATTCTAGCGAAATCTAAGATTGATTAGATGTTTCGTCCACCGTTTGATAAAATTAAAAGAAAAATTCTTGGGCGTTAATGGGTTAATAATACATACCCTAAGAAATCAATTTGTTAAATAATAAATACAAAACGGATGCATTTTTACAATCTCAATATTCTGAATATTCTCAATAAATCCGTCATTTTCACGGGTCCCGTAAATCTGGTGTTGAAGGGGACTTACCACCGTACTTCCGATTGTAGCACTTCCTGCGTTTGGATCGCTTTCACTCTACTTTTTCACTCACTTTTTACTCAACGATATGCGAATTTGACAGCTCGGGAGCGAGATGCTTGTTACGAGAGCCGAAACGACAATGACCCTCAGAATTTCGGTGACGTGACCCGTGGCTACCTGTTTCCCCCCACCTTGATTTTCCCGATGGGGCTCGCTAGCGCGCAGGACCCTACCCCCGGTCCTCGGGGCCCCTGCGAGGGAGGGGAGGATCAAAACGAAGGGTCCTTCGGCCCCTGGCCGTAGTCACAAGGATTCCGTGCAATAAAAGAGACTGGAACCAGCGATTACTCGAGGACTGGAGCCAACGAGGACTCGAGGACTGGAACCAGCGAGGACACGAGGACTGGAACCAACGAGGTACGTAGAAAAACAGTTTTCCTGAATTTTAATAAAAGAATTTTCCGAATCGCGGGAAAAACACGAGCTAGTCGCGAGAGGACACGCTGCGCCGGGTGGTAAGGTGCTCTCGAGCAATATTGAAGTTATATTGTTTTGGCAAGGGGTGGTTTTCTCGCGGAAGTTCCCAATCAGAAGTTTGCGAATGCGACCGCGAAGTAGAACAGACGAAATCCCAGAAGTTGTCGCGAACCTTTCTCTCTCTCTCTCTCTCTCTCTCTCTCTCTCTCTCTCTCTCTCTTTAGT
>CM052133.1:2058699-2073082 GCA_028454255.1 Halictus ligatus | reverse complement strand
TCTCTCTCTCTCTCTCTCTCTCTCTCCCTCTCTCTTTCTCTCTCTCTCTTTCTGAATAAAACAAACAAGAATTACGCGTCCCGGGCAGCTCGGTCACACTTCCGACAGCTCCGGCCGTGGCTGCATTATCGTGCAATCAGATATCCATTGGAAGTTTCAACTTCTTCAGCGTCGCGCGAATTGCGGACCGCGATTTCGCAGCCTCTCGAGTGGCGGCCATCCGCCCGCGGCCCGGAGACGCTTTTATTGACACCCGGAGATATCGATTATGGAGATGCACATCTCCAGTCGTCGGCGATTCAATTTCCACCGGCCCGGACGCATTAACTAAAACGCGCACTTCCCGCGAGACGCCCCTCGATAAAAGTATAATCGCCGCGATTGTACCGCCCGCGGATCGGAAACCGTTCCCGTCGAGACGCTCCTGGTTTCGACGCTCGAGTTGGAAAATGTTGGAACGTTAGGCCTAACTTCGCCTTGGCGAACCAGAAATTTTTCACTTTTTTCTATACGATCCTGTACACCTTGCGGAGAGAATGCGAGAAATCCGAGTTTCGAGGCGAGAAGGTTCACGGTCAAGGAATTCCTCGGCTTGAAATTTCAATTTTTGGCATTTTCTCGTCGGGATGTGCAGGATTATGTAGCGAAAAGTTAAAAATATCAGGGTTCCCAAGGTGAAGCTTAACCGAAAGTTGTGACTGCGGATTTTTACGGGGAATAAAAATTGTGTAGCATTACTTCGGACAGGCTGCATAAAAAAATTTGAAAGAGTCATTCTCGGAACGTTTATCGGTCAAAACTGTGCGCACACAGGTGACGTATCGAACACGCTGCGGTGCCGATGCGCCCCTCCACCACCGCCGAGATGAAACGGCACTCCGCCAACCGCCATAAGTTATTTCGAATGGCGACCATATTGTCGTTATGCGCGCATAAAGGTGCATAGTTTGCGGCCGGGAACGGTAACGCAGTCCTGGCTGCGTGCAATTCGTTAGTGCCCCGGCTAGCCGTAGTAATGCGGAACGCGGATCGAATGTCTGCGCGGATTAATTAGTGTAGAAATATTGTAGCGCCGGGAGTAACGGTTAGGCCGTAAATAACATTCCTGTACGGTGCTCTTTGTGCCCGCTAAAGAGTTGCGGTTTTGCGGCGGGGAAACATCGAGTGACGATCGCAAGAGTTGATAATTGGCTGTGCCAATTAGCCTGTTAAATATGTATCTTTAAAACCTCTGTGAAGTGTACGTGTCTTAAAGTAGGCCTAATCCAATTACAAAACTTCTTTATTTTTCATTATTTCTTCATGAGCCTCTGTGAAGTGTGCGTGTCTTAAATAGGCCTAGTCCAATTACAAAACTTCTTTATTTTTGATAATTGACGACGCCGTGCCAATTAGCCTGTGAAATATCTATCTTTAAAACCTCTGTGAAGTGTACGTGTCTTGAATAGGCCTAATCCAATTACAAAACTTCTTTATTTTTAATTACTTCTTCATGGGCCTCTGTGAAGTGTGCGTGTCTTAAATAGGCCAAATCCAATTACAAAACTTCTTTATTTTTGATAATTGACGACGCCGTGCCAATTAGCCTGTGAAATATCTATCTTTAAAACCTCTGTGAAGTGTACGTGTCTTGAATAGGCCTAATCCAATTACAAAACTTCTTTATTTTTCATTACTTCTTCATGAGCCTCTGTGAAGTGTGCGTGTCTTAAATAGGCCTAATCCAATTACAAAACTTCTTTATTTTTCACTACATCGTCACGGGACTTTTGTCAGCTTATTTGTTACATATCTCTGATTAAAATGACACTAAACGCGACATAATTTGAGCCCAGTGGTTTAATCGACGGTATGTGCTACACCTTCTGGTCACAAGAAAACATTAGTCCTGCACGATCACAGCGCGTACGGAAATTATGCTCGAGAGCCTAACCTTTTGCGACAACGGAGGGGATGAGGGGTTAAAATCGCCCGGTGCAGTCGGTGGTTCGGTTGACCCTGAATCGGAAGACAAAGGTCGGTTTCGCGCAGCGAATCTCGGTCAATCAGGGTTCGTAGAATCAGCTGTAAAATCCGCGTTGCTCCGCGCGGCGTGTTTCGTCTTCAAGCCCGAGCGGTCAAAGGATCGTGCCGGCCGAGCCGTTGGGGACATTTGCCGTCGACAAAGAGCGCAGTGCGCAAAGCGTGCCGCGCGGAAATCTCTGGGAACGTCGAGCGAATCCGTAGCCGGAAAGTTCGTCGCTGGAGAATTCGTAACGATCCCGCGGCGCCGGGAAAGGAGACGACGACGAATCGCTGTATGCTATGGATACATATATATATATATGTGACTAAAGCACGACGACTATAGCGAGGCGCAACCGTGGAAGGATTATTGTGCTTGCAGCGTCCTCGAGCGTTGTGTATCGAAACAGTTAGTCCGTTTGGACAATAATTAGTCCTCGAGGGAAAACGATGGGCGACGGGAAGTGCTTAATTGCTGACCTCGGTCGACGCTCTCTGAAATTGGTGTTCCTATCTAAACGCTAACGAGAAAATGAGAACCGGCCCGAGGGGGGTGGCTATACGGGGGGGATGTGTCTATGGGGGTGTGCAGCGACGATGGGGTTGGACGGTTAGGGGGCCGCGCACTCACGCCGTTCGAACATTATAAGTTTATTCGAATCTACCCCACTCGATTCTCTCCCTCTCTCTCTCGATTAAAATTCCTATAAACGGAAGAGCCCCATAAACGGCCGGAGAAATAGAGGAGAAATAAATGGCCGTCGCGATCGAACAAAGTGCAGTGCGGAAAGTCAATTACAACCGTTCGAGGAAATTGAGGTTAGGTATATGTTAGAAGATAATTCATAAGTGTCGATGAACAGGTGATACGCCCGCTTTATGCCGGCTGGATATGGCCGGTATAAATTGGAATGATCGATTAGCGGCGGTAATGCGTTTCGCGAATTGCGCAAGACTCCGTGTCGAAGGTCAGTTAACGCTCCTCTCGGAACGAACGGCGGTTTTATCGTTGTTTACGACGATTCCGTGCCGTTTAACCGTTATAAAACTGTTAACAGGAGAACTAACAGGATTGTTAGAATAAACAGGATAGAGCATCGATTCGAACGGAAGAGTTTTAGAGTCGAAGAAACGTTGAGCGTGACACGGTTTATTAGGAAATGTAAATCGTACTCTTCCGGGGTTCAATTAAATTATTCTCATTTGATCGCTCGAGTTCGGAGTAATTACGAAGCCCCCGGTAATACGTGTGCGCGCATATGAATTCGTCGTTCGTTTCGCGTATCGCGCAGACAACTTCAAAGAATATCGTCCCACTTCGTTAACGTCCGTATCGAGTTTTCATTAAAATAACCAACGTAGAAATATTCCCGGCCGACGATCCGTACGCTTTTTAATTATAATTCACGACGGAGCTGTTAAAAGCGACATTTCACCCCGGAAATTGTATAATATCTGTTTGTCGATCGGATCGGAACTACTGCAAACATCTTTCCGGAGAAACATTAAATCAAGCACCCCGACAAGATAAAATAATATATTTCGTTATTCAACAACCACAGGACTTTCAGAAGAGCGTCCTTAAAACTTAACCACGTGGAAGATTTCAAATTTGTCTCGCAAATTGGTCTTGAGAGAAAGAGAAATAAATATCAAGTCTATTTTTCACGGAGAAAAATATAATATTATTAAGATGCGCCCTTAGTAATATTCGAGCAATCAGAGGGGGTGGATGCTCGGTGAAATATAAAACGCTGGGTGTGAAGTAATTTTAAATCCAATCATACATTCTATAAGGGTGGCGGGGGGAAGGTTAAGAGAATCCTCGCGGGGTTGTTCGCGCGACGACAGGGGAGGGAAAAAAGAAAGAGACGTCGGGCGCTGTCCTCGATTCCGCTGTCTCTGTGATTGCATCTTCGAGAATAGAATGGGGAATTAATCAGGTGAGGAATGATCCATCGGGGGAATCGCGGAAACAACGGCGACGTCTAAACCGGTATCGAGCAAACGGTTCGGGGGTAAGCCGAAATCGCCGTTTCGGGGAGACATATTGAAGATCGGGTCCCGCTACTATCGGGGTCAACGCGGTACGAGTAATTTCTGGATTATACGGCGACGCTAATCCCTCCCGCTAGCATAATAACATCGTTTTATTGACCATTATCCGGCGATGCTGGACGCTAAAGCTATTAGTCCCGGCGACGACCGAGGATTTTCCCTTCTTACTGTCCCCGTCAGGAAACTTCTATTTCCACCCCTCTTCTCGAAATAACTCTTCTGCCACTGGTGAGCACGCTCGCGTCGATCTGGATTTTACATTTTCGATGCACGAGCACGTACAGTCCGGCGCAAAAGTCTCCGTGCAAGTTCTGAAGCGGACTTTTCTAAAATCTGCTCGGAAACGACTTGAACTTTTTCCGAGACACTGGAAGGATTAGTTCGGAAGCTTAGGACCGTATTGTTTGCAAGGTTTTTAGTCATTTCGGGACTGTTCTAAAATCTGCTCGGAAACGACTTGAATTTTTTCCGAGACACTGGAAAGATTAGGTCGGAAGCTTAGAACCGTATTGTTTGCAATGTTTTTAGGCATTTCAGGACTTTGTTAAAATCTGTTCGGAAACGACTTGAACTTTTTCGAGACACTGGAAAAATTACTTCGCCAGCTTAGGACCGTATTGTTTTCGAAGTTTTTAGTCATTTCGGGACTTTTCTAAAATCTGAAACGACTTGAACTTTTTCGAGGCACTGGAAAGATTACTTCGCCAGCTTATTTGCAAGGTTTTTAGTAATTTTGATAATCTAGCCAAGCTGAAAAGCCGCGGAAGCGTATCAATCCTCCATAAATTTTTGAAACCAGGGGATCATCGTTGATCCTCTGATTGGACTTGATACAAATAGCCAGCGATTCGAACTGGCTGCTGTAAAATTCAAATAACCCATTAGGTTTTCTTCCGAGCCAAAAGTTTATGATTGATCCGCCTCTGTGTCGCCATGATCGAGCGTCCGAGGATTAAGCAGTGTCTGAAAATTAGCGGACGTCGGTAAGCGAACGATTTCCATCGACGAAACACGATTTTCCAACGAATAGGATAACTCGAGTATGAAAGTGATATCGGTCTCGTTCATTCTCGCGGACGCGTATCTCGCGACTTCTGATCCTCTTTTCATCGGCGTTAATCGCGTCTGGCGAGTCCTTGTTGTGTACGATGCACATGCATTATAGAGCAGCTCGTTACCGTTACCTATTACGCGCGCAATTAATCCGAAACGAAAGAAAGCAGTGACACGGATGAACGACGTTGCTCAAAGGAGGAGGATTTGCCGCCCACCCCCCCCCCCCCCCACCCCGTTGTCTCTACCCGTTCAGCTCCACCCTTTGTTCGGCTGCGCGATCGTGTTCCGACTATTTACAGAGCGAGTTCGGCGCGCGCGAAATCACATTGAAAAGGAAACGCGCGTTCGCTCTGGCAAAAAATACCGTGCGATTTTCTGAAGCGAAACCAGTGATTTTGCGTTCGAGAACCGTCTTCCGCCCCTTCTTTAATTTTTCGAAACCGGGAAACGGAGGGAACAGGATCGCTGAAACAGAACCGATTATCTGTTCTCTCTGTGAAGCAAATTCGGCGTGCACTTTCTGCGAAATCACGCGATACAACGAAAATTTACGTGTGCTGTCAATAACTGAAGTGATAAATGTTCTGAAGTGAACATTTTTGTCTGTTTCGAATTTCTTGTACGGCTAAATAGAAGTAAGCTTACAGATCTAAGGTGTTTCGAAATATTTTCACAAATAATGGCAAAATTGGTAAAGAGCATTTTTGTCAGTTTCGAATTTCTTGTACGGCTAAATAAAAGTAAGCTTACAGATCTAAGGTGTTTCGAAATATTTTCACAAATAATGACAAAATTGGTAAAGAGCATTTTTGTCAGTTTCGAATTTCTTGTACGGCTAAATAGAAGTAAGCTTACAGATCTAAGGCATTTCGCCATATTTTCGCAAATAATGACAAAATTGGTAAAGAGCATTTTTGTCAGTTTCGAATTGCTTGTACGGCTAAACAGAAATAAGCTTACAGATCTAAGGCATTTCGCCATATTTTCGCAAATAATGACAAAATTGGTAAAGAGCATTTTTGTCAGTTTCGAATTTCTTGTACGGCTAAATAGAAGTAAGCTTACAGATCTAAGGCATTTCGCCATATTTTCGCAAATAATGACAAAATTGGTAAAGAGAGCAGAAAGTTCGACAAATCTGGACGAGATTGACAATCAATTTTTTGAGGCTTCGTTCAGAAGAATTTTTGGCAAAAGAACCAGACGCGAGAAAAAGTGCGCGGCGAAGTTTCTCGGAGAGATTCGGGACGGTCGGTTAGGGGATCGATCTGAAGAGTTAGCATGCTGTTCGTGAGCCATAAAGTGAGCCTCCCCCTTTTATAGAGTCCCAAAGACAACAATGAACCGACTCTTAAGCAGAAACGGTTACGGCTTCATACTTATCGGCGACCTGTTAGATCCGAGATCGCTCCGCGAATTCTCCGATTCGCCTGAATGAAATTTAACCCGCTAAACGGTCACCCGAATCCTATCATGCCCGGAGCGCAAGCTTCTTCGAATAATATATTTTGCGTATGAAGGAGAAATTGAAAAGTCATACTTTACGGTATTGTATGATACCGTATTGAATCCGATGGAAATTCTTTGATCGATTGTTTGCGCGATATATAAATGTACGAGTATTTGCGATTACGTTCGGTGCGCGCAGTTCGCATATTTCACCGTCGGAAGCCCGAGTGAAATACACAGCACGCTATACGCGCTGAGTGAATGACATTTTCCTGGACGGCTTCGATTAAATCTGGCATCCAATATCTGTTTATCCCGACAACACATTGACCTTTCCTTACCTTGAACTTTCCGTTACATTCTCCCCGCCTGACGCTTCTTTTTTTTTTCGCGCTGTGATATTTACAACGGCAGCTTTCTGAAAGCTGCCACGGGAGAACGAACATCAAACTGTCGCGGGAAGAATTTCAGCAAATTCTTCAAAAATTTCGACTAATTTTCACCGTACGATTATTCACCGACATCGAAATGTACTGGACATAAGTGGAAAAATATAATGGAAAATAGACAAAGAAATATTTACATTAAAGTTTCTGCGGAGGTGCACAGGACTATTTCGAGCCCGAGGATTAAAATCTAAAAAATTGATAGACCTAGAAAAAGTAATTTCGAGGAACAGTGAATTAAATTAAAAGTGAGTATTTTACATTACTTCGTGAAAATAAGAAGAATGTGTCTATCCAATTTTTGAAATAATATATACCTAAGGAAGTGAGTTTGTCGGGTAAAATTCCACGTAGATGGATCTTCAACAATCGTAAATTAAAAATGTTAGAAACCGTCGTTTTAACGAGTGAACCTAGTGTTAAATGGATGAGAAGAGCAAACTCATTTTTGCCGGATGTCTGTTTTCCGGAGACTGGCCGGGAAAGTTGGTATAAAAATCGATTCGGTCGTCGATTCCGGCGCAGTTTCGAAAAGCATTTTCATCATCGAAAACATCGCCGGATAAACAAGTCCGTGCTCCGTCGAACAAGTCGGAGCCAATACGGTCGTGAGATACAATCTTTGAAGGATAACTCGATACACCTCGGTATCAATATGTTCAAGGAAATGGAAGTCGTAGGTCGAAATCAAAGGGGAGCGTGTCCTGTCTCCTCCGCCATTGCGATAGCGAATTTTCTTTTCGCCGGCAGGGGCCCCGGGGGACGGGGGTTGCGCGATGCATATTTCATTCGATAGTATTCACGACCGATGTCCCGTAGTGTTACGTGTCACCGATGGACCGTGGAAAGGTTCCTTCGACTACCCTAAAAAGCATAGTTGAAAGCGACGACGACGACGCGCACGCCGGAGCCCCATCGATTAAACGTGCATTCCGGGGGGAGGGGAGGAAAAAAAAGGACAAGAAAAAGAAGAAGCCTGTCAAAGGCCGTAAACAAGCAACGCTAAACCGTGCCTGCCAACCGTGTGTTACACGGGTTTTCAGGTAAAATAAAGCAAGCAAGAGTATCCTCGTAATTCTTCATTTCAGAGAAAAATATTTTCCACCTGCTCTCTACATCTCCTCCTCGACTTTTTGAATATCTTCTGCCTTTGCTTTCAGCGTCGCGTTTCGTTTCACGATTTTTTTTCCCCCGCTGAAAATATGCTTAATCACTCGCCCTGAAAGTGCACACGACGACGGTGAAACGCGCAGCTAAACGTGTCACAAGAACCGGTGACAAAATGTCTAAAGAACACATTTTGCCAAAGGAAATTCTTTAATACTTTACAATCTATTTCTATTTTACAAGCTCAACAACCCAAATCGAGATCAATTCTTTGTCTGAGCTAAACTTCAGCTTGGTAACCCAGAAATTTCTAACTTTTTAAAATACGATCCTGTACACCTTCAGGAGACAGTACCAAAAATCGAAGTTTTAAGGCGAGGAATCAACGTTAAACACGCATAACTTTTGTACAGAACTGTATAGTAAAAAGTAAAAATTTTCGGGGTTGAAAAAGCGAAGTTAAGCCGTCGTTTGTGTATGGAGATGTCTCGTCTCTCATGAAAAATGGATAGTGTCAATACGTTGTACGCCACGTCGCGTCGTCGGTCAAATATGGATGACACTATATTTTCGATGGGTTTAAAATTCATTTTTTAGAGTAACATATTTGAAACGATTAATTTTTATCGGGACTGAAGGATTCGGCAGGATAATCGCTACGATAAACTTTATTTTCCCAGGATTGTGTTTGGCCATCGACGTGTGTTAGTCAAATATATGTATATCGAGGCACTTTTATTTTTCACGATTGCGCTCTGTTGTTGTTTGTACCGTTTGTGCGAAAATAATACTCGCGGAATATCGGCGATTATTAATATTGACATTTATTAACTGCGTAGCACTGGACGTATGAAAGAAGAAAATTGTGGGACAGTATAATAAAACTATAAATCAGTCAATACTCCGTAGGTATATCGTTCGAAACGATCACTATACTTTTCCTCCTCCTTCCCCATCCTCATACAACTCTTCATAATTCACCCCTTAGAATTACAATGCACGGAAACGTCGAACATCAATCATTCCGTCCCAAATTCGATGAATGAATCCGTGTCGAGCAAGATTAGTATTTTCCTTTTAGCAATAATTTGATAACTATGCTGCGGATATCGGCGCATTTGTGACACAATCGACTGTACCGAGTACAATCAAATTTCCCTCCATTTCCATATTTTTCCAGTTATAAATGGCGCAACTTTGCCGCGGGAAACCAGAAATTTTTAACTTTCTCTTGTGTGATCCTGTAGATCTCGGCGAGAAAATTCCGAAAATCCAAGTTTCAATCCTAGGAGATCGCTAGCTCAAAAACGCTGGAACTCGCACATCTTTACACGCTCGTAACTTCTAAACTAGTAATCCCCTAGGATTGAAACTTGGATTTTCGGAATTCTCTCGCCAAAATCCACAGGACTAAATAAGAAAGAGTGAAAAATTTCTGGTTTCCCGAGATAAAGTTCAACCCACTATACCTACATATTTTATAATTGCGAGGCTCCAGCACGCTTTTAGAAATTGAAGGATTAACGAAAGGAACTGTTAACAATGTTTTTATCGACTAATTGTGAATGTGATTAGTATATCTAACTTCTTGCTCCAATGAAATCTAATAAAGATGACGTACGATTGAACATTTCGACGGATTTGCCATGACACGTTACCACGAGCTCTACTAATTAATCTCGTTCGAACCGAGCCGTCGAAAGTTCCAAATGTGTAACGAAATTACAAAATTTCTCCGGAACGGTAATTTATTCACAGCTCTCGGAGCGCGCGGTGCATATGCACATATTTAATTTATCAATGCGATCTAATATTAAAGATCAAACTTCGTCAGCGAGCCATGCACACGCACGGGCAAAAAACGTTGTGTAAATATTAACGAGCGAAAAGTGTGTCGACGATATTTATTCATCGTGTTTGTCCAGCGATATTTAATATCCGATATAACCGACGGCGGTCGATGTTGTTCGCTATCGAAACGGAATGGCCGCGAACGATCCCGTTTCTCCTTCGCGTTCCGAAAACCACCCTTCGCGCACGCACAAAGTTTCCTCATTGGCTCGAAACACGTATTCGCCATCTTCGAACACTTTCCGGTATTAGTTGGAATAATTCCAAACGATACCGAGGCAATTGGACAGGCGCCATTGGATTGATCGAACGGCCGAATTTTGGGACCAAGACGAAGAGCGGTCCGTGACAATGTCAATGTCGGGTCACGCGGGAAGACAGAAAATTTCGTTGTTTAATAACGAAACGACGGAGAAACAGATGCAAGAAAAATCTCGCAAACGCAAACTGCGGCGCGATAAAATAAAGTAATCGCTCGTCACGCTGAATTATCCGATCCAATCCTCTTCGACGGTTGCTCGGGAAGACCAGAGAGGTTATGAAACTCGATTACCGGTGTGCGGGGGCGTTTCTAAATTTTTTAGGGTAGTTTCACTCGGTCGCGGCCGTAAAGCGATCCGTTCCGCGTCGCGGAAATACGCCGGGACGACCCGCGGAGGCCTTAGGAAACCGAGCCACGTCCAATCATTCCGCATGTATTATTAACCCCCGTCGTTCGGGGAAACGCTTCAGCCACCGAACACCACGGATCCAGGAAAATGACAGAATCGTGATACGCGCGAGACGGAGCGGAGCGACGGTATCAGCAAAAATTGGAGCGGAGCGACGTTATCGCATTTCGCTCCACGGAAAGATACGTATCACCGGAGCTTAACACCCGGAAGGCGGACCGTTTCAGCCATTGTACGTCGACCTCTCCGGGTCGGTCGCAGACGGTTCTGCAATTTTTTTTTTTCAAACATTTTTCACTTCGGATATCGAACGCGGATTTTTCCGCGAAATAGAAACAACGCCCACGCCGATTTTTCGCTGCCCTTTCGACATGAAGTTCGGCACCGGCTATTTCGGATGAAGAAGAATACAGCGATTTTCTTATTTCGAAATTAAATGAACACTAGAACTCTGCCGGACCAGTTAAAACGACTCGTTCCTAATTTTTCTTTCGGAATTATTAAACCAGTAAACTGTGGAGTTTAATTTGAAAAATCCCTGACGGCGCGGAATTAAAATCGCGCAATGACGAATATACACGTCGAACGCAGGCCAAATACGGCTACTATAAAAGCCAAAGCCCTTGAAAAAGCTAAATGAGAGAGAATTAGTTTTGTATTCCATAAGAATTTAACGATTCATCAACATCAACTGCACCGCAATAGAGTTTCGGATTGACGAGTATACTCGTCAATCACAGTTAACTGGTTAAAATATAACCCTGGCTGTACCGGACAGTTTTTATGAAATACACAGCATTTCAACAAGAAGCATTCAGAAGCACAGCATTTTCAAAAAGAATTAACACTAGAAGCCTACCGGAGCAGTCAAAATTACTGGTTCCTAATTTTTTCTTTTACAATTACTGAAATCGTAAAAATTATCGGAAATCTTTTAATGAACTTCTTCATTGAAGCACACGTTACAATAAAATTTGTATGATGTCTGAACGGGCACAGTCTTGTCACTGTTGCAAAGCAATATACGTCTGTCGCATTTATTGCTCGGTCGTTCTACTAGTTGGGACAACTAGAGTTTACTACAATCACAATTGGAGTTATTTTTGGTTATTTTCCTTCTTTTGCTCTCTAATTAATATTCTTGCTCTCTAAATATTCTTCTTTTGCTCTCCAAATATTCCCACTTAGTTTTCAATATCATTTGCGGATTCCAGAATAAATCTTGCGAGCGTTAATCACCGGGAGCTGAAGGAGCCTCGATAGAATTTAACGTCATTGAGAAATAGATGTGTCTCGGAACCGGAACGTCCGTAGTTTCGTGAAAAATGCAGGAACCGAGGGAACGAAAAAAGGAGAGGAGAACCGTGAGTCACGTTCCGCCCGGTTGTACGGGACGTAAAGACATGGGAACGGTGAACGATGTCGATTCCCCGTCGAAATTCGGCTGGTTTCGCGAAATCAGTACACTCCCGGCCCTGTGTCCTTTCGTATTTCGGGCACGTAAAAGCGAACGAGGGGATCGTAAAGGCGCGACGTCGGGACGACGGTGGTGGCGTCGACTACGACGAACGGACGGAGCTTTTCAAGCGTTCTTTTCCCGAGATCGATCCCAGGACATGTGGAAGCCAGCACAAAAGGCGACAAAATGAGCGGATCCAGACGTTCCCCGGTAAAGGACTTAATAAATGACCGATCCTTGACCCACGCCGCCCCACGGAGATCGAGATACTCTCAGCGATAAGACGATAAGGGACGACAGAAGTCTCGAAATTCGAGCGGAGTTCTCGAGTTTCAGTCCGTCTGTTGAACGCGATAATCGCGCCCTTAACGAGCTGTTTCGCCTTCTTGATCCTTCAAGCGGAGAGATTATTTAACCCTCCGGTAGCGGAACGTTCTAAATTCTAATTTCCCAGAAAACCAAATTTCTGAAGTCGTTGACTAATAGATAATAAAACAAATAGAAATAGAAATAGAAATTCCTTTCTTCGACTCTTCAAAAATTTCGCGTCCAAATTCGCTTTTGCTGGTGTTTACCGTAACTGCATAAATTCTGCTCGTTGAATGATACACACGTTGTACACGTGCGTTTTATGACAGAAGAGAGATCGATAGGTCAGCGGAGTCGAGCAGGTCTACAGGAAGTTGTTCTCTTATGTCTCAGCGGAGCAGGAAAGTAAAAGAAAGAGCCCCGCATAGTTCGCGACCTCTCACCTAGACCACAGGAAATCCTCGGTCCCCATTGTCCCGCAGCGTCGAGACGCAAACGTATGGCTGGACATTCCGCATGCTTGACACCGGCGAACTCTAACACGTTAAGTGCCGTCTGCACCACAGGTGGTGCCCCACAGATATTTGCCCAGTGAATATTTTCGGGACCGCATGGCCGGCCATCAGCCTGGAAAAAAACCAGGCGAAACTATGCGCGAATTACGCAGGTCGTTTCCTAAACGGTGGCATAACCAGCCAGAAAATTGTTCCACAAAAATCAATCGAAAGGGAAAGAGAACTTGTTCGCATTGAACGCATTAGAATTGCGAAGTGGACATGACAGAAATTGGTCAGACGCGTCAGCAGACTCTCGTTCAATAGTACGTGTACCTAATCTACTGACGAATTCGATGGTACGATGATTAGCTTTCGAGAAAATCGCATTGGTGTCTATAAGTAGAATTAGTCGGCCATTGGTCAGGCCTGCCAGCTGATTCATGTTCAACGTACCTGCTTGACCAAATTTCAAATTCGATTTTGATCGGAAAAATTTGTTCACGTAAAGCTTCGCATTTCGAGAAAATCCCGTAAATTTGCGCCAAGTAGAATAGGTAGATCTCGATCGGACGCGTCAGCTGATTTTGACTGGAAGCTGCACGGTTCTTTCCCGAGAAACTTTCTAGCATGACCAAGAAGTAGAACGGGCGGATTATGCTCAGACACACGAGTCGATAGCAGCACACGTACTTGACGAATTTTCAAATTCGATTTTGAAAAATTTGATTCTTTCCGTCCGCTTATTTTTACACGTAGAATCATCCCTGTTCACCGAACACGACTACATATTTCATTAACCCGCGCCCGATCTGCTGTTACAAACACAAACAACTATTTAAACAACAAACGATGCGTATTTTTCTCTCTTCGCCGAACCATTAAAACTCTGCTACACGGTCCAGCTTTCTACGGGAAATGTGTTTCGAAAACATTTCAAACATCCTCGTTCACAAAATGTTAAAACCGCCAGCTCAGCATGTTTTCAATTTTTTCCCGTTGAATTTTTCACCACGACGAATCGAATGGCGGTAATCCCCTTTTCGCTGGCGTACATACATTTCGAAAAATTGTCCGGGATTTTCGACGCGACAAAATAGAAAACCTGTTAGTTCTCGCGAGGGCGAGAAGATTTTCGCTGTTTATGACGTCAGAGGATGTGCCGCAGCAAGAAACTGTTAGCGAAATATGTTACGCTGTCCAAATATAATTGATCTCGGAGCACTTGGCCGGAATCCAACGCAATTAACGCCTTTTGGGCGCACGGATGCCTTCGAAAAGTGACCCTTTCTAACAATAAGAGCGTCGCGCATGTCCCCCGTTGCACTTCCCCCACGTTGGAAGCGTGTCTGCGAGCATGATAGCATCTAACGAGCCAATTCTCGCAAGGTACGCTCCACATACCTAATCTGACAATTTCCGTGCAATTTTGAGTTCGAAGAAGTCACCGAATAAATTAAAAACGACCAATTCTCCTGA
>CM052133.1:1959656-2049232 GCA_028454255.1 Halictus ligatus | reverse complement strand
AAGAGGAATGTTCAATCTGGTGCGCGCTGGTCAGGAGCTGCCGAGATTTTGCAGATATTTGGTAATATAAGCGTCAGAAGTAGGCCAAAAATTGACGAGGCGCATGCCGCGGAATCCGAGCATTTTTATATGCCATTGGAAGATGAAATCGAGAATAGCGCACGCTAGAAAATATCGAGCTATATTTCCTTTTAAGTCTCTGCGCAGACAAAGCGTAAAACTATTTAAAGATATTGACAGGTTTAGTCGCAGACTTGAGACCTGTCGGATCAGGACCAAGACGGATCTTAAGTCTGTGTCCGAGGGCTGTTAATGAATTAATTAACAAGTCACGTGACTGTCCCGAGCTCTTAAGAGGCAGGGATATAAATGGACGTTTCGTTGAACGATTCATTCGGCAGTTTCGAGCGCGTTTCGACGCAGCAATTCCCGTGATGCGCCAGCAGCGAGATGAGTCGCAGGATACGCGGGCTTTAAATCGCAAGAATAAACCGGAACTGAAACTGTCTTGTCCGGGGCTGTTCGGTGCAGACGCTGGAGGTAATAACCGGGAGCGGAGGGATCTAAACTTGCAAACACGCTCCGGCGGACAGTTTTGGACCTGACGTGTGTCTACACTGTCCGTCACGCAACCGGCTAATTTGCTGCTATCCAACCGGGACGGATTTGTAAACAGGAGAGCTCGGGAATCGCCGCGAGGAAACGCGAGGCGACGCGACGCGACGCTCGCAAAAACCGTGATCCTCGAAAGCGACCGTGCGCGCTGAAGGATCGCTAACAAGCAGAAAATCGCGTCGGGATGTTTCGCGATGCACAGTCGGGCCTAGAACATCGCCATTAAAAACATAAATGTCCCTTGAAATACACCGCGCGCTGGAAATAACGGCGTTTTATGAGCGCGAGCAATTAGTATTCGTACAGAGAGTCACGGTTTCGGACGATCAGTTTTTTAATACTGCGCCAGTCCGGCTGGATTTTTTCACGAGAAGTTGGAACAATTAGAGTCACCGTATCACGTGAAACATAAATTTCGCTCGAACTCTGAGTCGTACGTTTTGGGTTTGTTTTAGAGAATTTGTTCATCGGTTCGAAACGAAGAGCGTCGTTCAATAATAATTGCTTTCGGGCTTCCAGGACGTTCCAGGAATAATTTGACGCGCGCAGCGCACAGACTGTCTCACCTGGCAACCGTTTCGCTATACACGAACCCAGCAGTCGCTCTTCGAACAACCTCGAAGCATAAATCGGAGCCATCCATACTGAAACAGAAGCGCGGCATTAACATACAATTTACAAGGCACTGGAAGTTGTGGAGCAGACTAAGGAAAAACAAGTTCGCCGTCGTTCGTTGCGCCCACGTCATGCATGTATTTTAATAAGGCGCACGCTGAAACGCAGTTCCGCGTGTGTTTTAACATCGCAAAGAAATGCCGATAGCTCGCAGTTCAAAAAGCACTATTCCAATAAACATTGCGAGTTTCTCGACTCGCGGTGGAAATGAAATGTTTCAACTCGTACATTTCGCAACAAACGGGGCATGCTACAATGATCTCGTGCTCTCGAGTGACGGGTTCCCGGGATTTTTCAATTTAAAAAGTAAACGAGCCCAACTATGTTAATATTGTCCTATGCTTCGGATTGTTCTATAGATTCGCTGTAATTAATTCAACGCCCGTTCAATCGATACCCGGTACGTGCCACTTTAGAAAGCCCGTGTGTCGCGGAACCCGGCTGAGGAAATAACAGTTGAAACCAATTTTGAAAGTGGAATACAAACGCAATTGTGTTTGGTTTTCGGGGAGAGGATTGGTGTGGAGTTGAAAACCAACTACGAAAAATAGTGTCACTGGATAAATCAAGCCTGGGCAACTTGCGGCTCGCGAGAGCCACAGACGACTGTTCCCCCACTCCTCGGTTCCCCCACCAAACTCCTGTGGACTGTAGTCGATAGTGGGGGAACCGGTGCACCGGTAGTGGGGGCAATCCTTCACAAATATCGTGCGCGTCTCTTGCGCATGTATGGAGGCATTACTGTACTCAATTTTCGTTCTCAAATCTTTAGGGACGTGGACAAGATGAAAATTGCAAGAAATAGAAGCAGAATAGAAACTCAAATTCTTTTAATTTGTCCTACTGTTTGGTCAAAACTGCACAAAATCGGAACTGCGCTTCCCGCTGCCTTTTTCCGACAGCTTCGAAGGTGGAATAATGATCAATTCGATGCGGCTATACTTACTATTCGAACACCATGTACAGCATACCCTCCGAACTGTAAGTTTCGAGCAACTCTACAATGTGGGGGTGTTTCAACATGTGGCATATCGTCGCCTCCCGCTTCAGATCTGCAGCAAGCGTTTTAAAAGTTTATTTTCGCTCCGCGGGACGCAGGTTTTTCGACGTTACGTATGACGAACTGTAATGCGATCGCCGACAATGATATGAATAGTATCAATTGCGCGCGCGTGTGTGTGTGCGTGCGTGCGGAACGAGACGTAAATATTTTCGTATCTCCGGGTTCGTTCTCGTTTCTGCTCGGTATTGTTCGGAGGAACATTGTTTCAAACTTTTCGCTCCATTAACCCTAGGACACAATTGCTCCTACAAAATTACCCGGGGACATATATCGGCCAGAAGACACTGCTCCTTGCTGCCGAAACTTCGCGGCCCCTCGCAGGGTATACCGCGCGGCAGTGGGGATGGTTCTGGGACATTTATCCGCTGGATCTTTGGGTCGTATATCGAGCGAAGACTGCGTAAAGTCGTAATGATTTCGTTGAAGCGAAAAAGTGTCGCGTGAAGTTAATTGCTTTTTGCTCGTTCCATGACGTAGGGTCGTCTTCAAATTACGCCGCGACTATGACGCATTTTCATAATATTATTAACCCTTAAAACAACGTAGCTAGCTCCTCTTTATTTATTATTAGAGCCGCGCGTCTCTTAGACACATAGGTGTACAAAAAGGACAATATTTATTAATAGACATGTAAAAATATACGCGACGAGTACTCGGCTCTCGCGGAGCTTCCTCACAATGATCTCGTTTCGCGTGGCGCGCGAATTATTCGAATTCCACCGATAACGATGTTCGTCGCGGCCATCTCCCCGCGGAAAATCACTATACATCGGGAACGCTGTTCGGCGGTGACTGTAACACGTGCACAGTATTTGCAGGAAACCGAAGATATTCTTACTTATCTTTCACTATTTATAAACTACGCGTACGGTACTATTGCGATCAATGAGAAGATATTGCATGCACATTGTTGCGTATTTATATAACAGTTAATGGAACGTTTTATGACAGTCTCCGCGACAACGATCAATCGACAGCCAAGCGATATAATTAGGATACACGGCAAACACTCGTTGCGTTGGAAAATCATTAATCACTCGAATTTAATATATTGCCGCCCGATGTATAGCAGCCGTGCTAATTATTCCCAGAAATTCCAAATGAAATGATGAGCGATCCGTAACTCTGATAACATGATCGAAACCACTGCTATCATTCTGTCCTCTACCGTAATTCTCATCTATGGAGGACGAAAAAAGGGACAAAATGAGTAAAACATCTAAAATCGCGTTTCTTCCCGACAATTATCGTCGACGAACCACGCTGCCAAACGTCGTCTAGGATGAAGGAGATAACTCAGTCATATAACTCAGAAAATTACTAGAAGTAGGACAACGCGCGTACTTTCAAGCGAGGTACTCGTTCAGAAAGGAAGCCGATTAATTTTTCCAGAAAAAAAATCCCCAAAAATTTCTTTCGGGCTCGAAAGCTGATGGACCCTGAACGAAATCTCGCGGGACCGGGATTGCGTCGCGAGATAACTCGTCCGCGGTCGCGAAGCGGTTAAGATCGGGTTCGCGGGAACGAAACCGATTCCTATTGAGTTGGAGAACGAGCGGCGGCGTTGCGCATACCGCGCGCAGCCCCTAAAAGAGAATAAAGGGAGAGACACGGTCTGGCAATGGGGGTACAGTGAATACGTTATGTTTCGAACAGCCGCCGCGCCGGAAATTAATGGCGGAACACCGGGGCGGGGGGAGGGCGGGGATACACAGATACGAGTCATCCCCCAGCGCGTTTGTTTCACCCCGCGGACTCTTACCATTTGTACTTAGACCAGGACTGGAGGTGAACTTTGCTACGTCGACGATTTTTACGGCGAACGTCTGGCCCGTCTGCCGGTGAATGCATTTCCGAACAACGCTGAATGGTCCCCTGAAAACAAAACGGGAAAGAAAAGGCTGAGTGATAACAATCGAAGTCGCACACACACACACACACACACACACACACACAGAGAGACATTCTCTCTCTCCCTGTCAATCGTTCGCGCTCCATTACACAGCCGTAACGTGGTATCTGGCTTAGCATGAAACTCACCGACCGACCGAACCCCATTAAACCCGATAACGGCCCGAGTAATTCGCCGAATGCTGATGGCGCGTGCTCGGTTCACCGAGTTCGCGAAAACACCGCTGTAGTGGGGATAATTCCGCGACGTTTATCGCCCAGGCCTTGGCGACATGTACAGAGAAATCGTAGGAACCCGGGAGTAGCGAGAGGAGACTCGTTCCCCCACTCTAAGTTCCCCCTCTACCGCGCCATAGTCCTCCACGCTCCCACCAGATTCCGGTCACGTGACTAATCCGGCAGAGAGGGGGCAACCCTTCCCCTCGATTCGAGTCGGTTCCCCTTATCTGGCAACACTCGGTGGAAACCTGGATCTGCCCTAATTTCCCTGACGCGGCCCCGTCACGTGACGCGTTCCCCCTCCGTCGCGCACACTCGGACCGGCCAATCAGCTTTCCGAGTTATCCTGCGCGCAGGTTCGAAGAACGAGGTTTCCGGAGAAACGATCTATCTGGCCGCTGAAGACGTCAGCGTGAAAAGATAACTTTTGTCACGCGGAGTCTCCGTCCCAGAGGAAATGATGCTCGCGAGCACGAAACTGGAGATTAATGTTCTAGACTGATGCACCTGTTAATGAGCATATCGTTCCTACGGAAGAACACTTTGACAGCTACCGCGCGGAAATAAAGCAAAAGGGGCGCGAGTGATCTAACAAAGTCAGGAGAATCAAGACGGGCTCTCTCTCTCTCTCTCCCCCCGGTTATTAATTCAATGGAATGTCTTTATAATGGATCCTTCGTTACGCGCAAGCCTGGCATAAATGATCGCTTCTTGTCAAGAAAAGGGGACGCTTCCGTCATTCGTTGCTGCGCCAGAAACTTTTTGTTCGAAACCGTTTGAAACACCTACTCTTCCCGTGGAAGCTATATGTTTCTACGGTTCTAGCTAGTCTCGTTGTGGCTGTTATCGTATAGATTTTTCAAAGTGGGGGCACGCGATTAAAATAATTAAAAACCGAAGGAAAATTTTGTACGATAAGCTGTGAAGGATGTAAACACATTTCATCAACAACGATCCCTATCAGTGATGGACGCAATGAAAACCTTAACTGACCAGAAACACTTCGGTTAAAAATAATTGTCGAACGTGTTCTCGAGATAAGCGTAGCTGTAAAATAACGATACCGGTATCGCTCGAATAATTTTTACAAGCAAGACAAACACATCGCAAGAAGATTGCAGCGATTGTCGAGAAAATTGTGTACAGAGTCCTCGTAAAGCTCCGAGCTTTTCCTCCTTTACCGTCTTCTTTCGACGCTGAACCGAATTATGGTAAACGACGTTTTCTTCCTTTCGATGTTAAAAGCCTTTCCATGAGACGACCTACACAGAATCGGCAAGGCCGCCGGCGCGCTGGCGTGCACCACTTTTTTCCAAGAAATTATTGACATCTTCTTGTTCGTTAACAATTGTTAAAAATCATCCGTCTACCGTCTTAAAGCCTGCCAGGCCCGTAACAAACCTCTGCTTTACGCGAGGATAAATATTCGCATGCTCGTGATCGAAATTTGACATCTATTTCAAACGATACTTCAATCTCTTCTTTTCCTGACAATAAAATTATCTTTTTTCCCCCCACGGTAAGAGCTTCACGCGTAATTTAATATTGCGCAGTTAAGCGAATTATTCTATAGATACAATACCAGCCGTAGAATCGGATCATACGAACGTCAGAAATTACGTTATTTGACCTTATTGTAACCCACAAATGAAGCCTCAGACGGCCGTAATTGAACTCCCAACCACTTATTGGTGCCGTGTACGCGTTCCTTGCGAACGCATTCACAACGAAACAGATAGTTCAATCGTGTTCCTATTTGCGATAAGTTGAATTTCAAACTGTAAAACGCGCCTTACCCCTTAAACGTAAAACTACCCAGACTATGGATTCTATGCGTTCACGATAAAACTGTGAAAACGTTTCAAGGACACTATCTTCTCTCACAACTTATCAGAAATTATTCAAGGAGGAACTATATAAATAATTAAAGAGTAAAGGTAAACACGTAAAAATTCGTCGAGGATTAGTCTTCTCCGTGTATGTCGGAAACGCCTAGCTGATACATGTCCCGGGCTAGACCCGTGTTTTGGACCATGTATCGGGTGACAACTGCGCAACACGGATATTTAAAGAGGACGCGGTGCAATTAGAGTCCGGCGCGATTAAAGGAGACGCATTTCTCCCGGAGGAATCGCGGGCGACGCTCGGTGTCGAAGTGCATCGTTCAAGTTGCAACGTGTCAAGGTGCAACGTCCCGTTGCATCGACATTAATGTTTCGTCTCTATAGTTCCGTTGTTTCCACGTTATTGGACGCGTATAGACGTGACGGACACGCCGCTTTCGAACAGGAAACAAGGGGAATAGGAAATTGAACTTGATAAATGGAATTATTAGAGAACAGCAGGAATAAACGTCACCCTTTACGTGCAGCCGCAGGATTTCGGTAGAGAAGTCAACCCCCCACCCCCACCTCCCAACCCCCTCCGACGAACTCGTCTTTGATTTATTGAACAGCAATTAAGCACACTCTCGTTGATTGCCAGTGCCGCTGGCACGTCTCTCATCCTTAGACTACAATAAACTCGACATCGGCGTGTGCATTACAAAATAAAAAAAGGATATGATAAAAATGTAAACTGAGCAATGTGTTTGCAATAGCTCTAATCCTGTTTGGCCCTGCATAAAATCCACATAAATTACATAAATTCTGCATGAACATAATACATGAATTCTGCATAAAATAATCCGCCATTTAGCGACGCAATTTCAGCGGCGCCATTTTCTAAATGGGTCAAAATCTAGACAAACTGCCGCTTCAATATTGCAATAAACATTTTAGAAGTGGTCAATTGTGTTTCCCAGAAGTCCAATCTACGTCTGTATGGAGCCCAAATTGCAAATTTCTACCTGATCGTGGAGTAATTTGTAATATTCGGCGGTAGATTCGAGTTCTGAAGCAAGTACGACGTCACAAGATGGCTGCCGCTTAGAGATTCTCTTAATTTCGAGAGATTTAGTGTTCGTATCGAAAAAACGGCTCCACACAGACGTCGAAAAGACGGTGGTATGCATTTTTAATTGATCACTTGCTTATTTAAGACGTGAAATGTCTAGAAAATAGAGGCACAGCGTAGCATAGCGTGACAGTCAAGGCCAAATGCCTGCCGGCCGCCGTAAAGAACGTTTTCCATAGAAATTGCCCCGGCCCGGTTCTCGGACAGGAAACAATACGCGGCGGTTCAACTTATTTAGGGTGGATCCCTATTGTTAAAATAAACTGTTAAGGGCGTTCTCGTTTAGGCCAGACAATGGGGGCGCGGCGGGTTTGCCAGCCTGTTTACCTAGTCCTCGCGCGGGTTGCGAGTTCAAAGTTTAAAGTTTATTCACTCTGATCCCGGGGACAATGAGGCGTCTGTTCGCGTGAGATCTTCTCCTTTGACGTCAGGAAGATTAACTTCGTTTCGCCTAGCCGATCCTAACCGGCGGCGCTATAGCGTTCGAGTGGATCAAACATGCGTCCGCCACGGCCCGACTGTGTGCGAGAGAGGAGCACACCGCCTGCCTTCTACGTCCACGACAAAAATAATCCTCGCCCTTGATGTATATTAAATACGACAGTACACAGAAAACATCAATGCCAGGCACCCTGTGCGTTAACCTTGGGCCGATTCCCCGAGATATCTCTTGCGTATTAATTACTGGAAACTAACGCGCCGCTCCGGCCGGACCAACAAACTAATCGCTAGCATCATTTGCGCGCCCACTCCGTTAACCCATTGACATTTTCTTTTCAATGGGAAGACGATTCTTCACCGCGCGGTGGCCATCGTGAATGCGGATAGCGTCATTCTCTTGAACGTAATTAACGCTTATCTATCCGGTGAAAAACAAGCGTTACTCGTTAATTGTTCTCGAAAAGTACAAGCCACGCGTTGCAATCGTTCGGCATGTTTTGTACGATAACACGGATAACAATGTTTTCTAATTAGAAATCTTTCCTCCAGTCCTCCGGCTCGCCCCGACCTTCTCGCAACTTTGATCGAGTAGTGTCGTAAATTGACACCGATTCCTGATAACGATCCTCCTTTGTAGGAGATAACAGGTGTGCTCTCGTCTCGATATCTCCGTTCCACGTGACACGAAAAACGTGATACCGCTGGAACGGACTTCTGGCGGTCGTGGAACCGTGTTTGTCGTTATCAGGGTATCGGGACGAACGAAAATTTTAGATCCACGCCGCGATAGTGTGTCCGAATTTTACCTCGCTCTGCTTCAACGCGTGTTGCCGACTAACTGTTGAGAGTTCAATGCTTTTCGTCGGGATTTCTTTGAAACCACGAAAAGTTAATTTAACAACGGCACACTTCTCAACAGCGAAACCAATCTAAGAACGTCATGCTCTGTTCGATAAAAGATTAACTCAAGGACAGATTATTGAAAAATATTAACAGCAAATGTCGAAAGAAGCGTTAGAACGCTGTTCAGCTTTTCTGGACACAGGATTTTCTGTTCCCACAATCCACTTGGAAGTGACCACGGGAGATCGCGAGATAGGCTAGCGTCAGGGCGCGTGACCCTAGAGTGACGAGCCCAACAGTGTTTTAAGAGAGAGAGAAAAAGAAAAAATCTGCTCGTGACCATGCACGCGACACTTGAATAAATAAGCCCGGCCGCGCGCGAGAACTTCATACTTTCCACCGAATAAGAAATTGCTTAACCGCTGTTATCACGCCGGCGGTTGCCCCAACGCCGGGAAAACCAATATCAATTATCAGAGAAGTTGAAGATTGTATAAAACGATGGGGCAGCACACGGTGGGAGCAAGTGCTCGCGTAGATGGTGAAGCCAACGGAACCCGTTTCCGATGTTTATTACGTTGTTCGCGTGTTTGTGCCTGACGGCGACGGTCTCGGGTAAATGCATTTTCTTCTGCTCGCAATTAACCCGGGCCTAACGAGGCTCGCGAAACAACAACAACAACAACAACGTCAATTAGAAACTGATCAACTTGACAGACAGGTATCGTATAACGTTGCGTTTCGATGTTGCAGCGGACTGCAGCGTGTCCATCGCGAACGCCTACTACGGAGACCTGAAAGAGCCCCAGCCGCTGATCCTGACAGAGAATGGCAATGATTTCTTTTATCCGAACGCCGGAACGCTGCCGAAGTTGGTGCTCGAGAAGGGCAAGTCGGTTCTGATAGCGTGTCCAGGCGGTCAAAATAAAATCAGCCGCACCAACCTCAAGGAAGCGAAAGCCACCTGCCAAAGTAACAAGAACTTCATTGTGAACGGCGTGAGTCGGCCGTTCTCGACGATAACGTGCGACACGAGCCCTACGATCACCACCAAGGTCCTGCCGCAGAAATGTTTGGGGAACAAGACCGCGATCGCCATCGGTTTCCAGTTGGCCACGAAGTTCCTGACGACGATCGAAGTCTGTCGCAACGACAACACCTACGAGACCTACTACACGAAATTTCACTTGTCCCAGAAGTGTAAACAAGCTCAATCCGGCTATCCCAGGTCGGTGAAGTGATGCCGGTTATTTACGAGCATTTCTGAAAGTTAACTTCGCCGTATCGCACTTGCATAAGCTTCTTTTTTTATTCCTCCGTGGCGATAACCTATCGCTTTGCTTTCTCAAATGTGGTTATCAGTTTCCTCGTAGACAGAAATTGGTCCGATAGATCTCTCATCTTCAAATATTCCACTCAGATTTTCTCAGAGGTCGGAATTTGTTGCTTTCCCCAGGTGAACCCCCAATTTTGCCCCTTAGCGAGCGCTATGATCTGTAATCGCAACTTTCGGTTCCAGACCAACTTGGCAGGCGGGCAGCCATTTCAACGGAATGGACGTGCAGAAGCTCTACTACTGGGAGACGCAGCGCACGGCGATCGACAGCATTTTGGGACCTAATTCGCCGATGAGCAAACTGATAACGAGAGACAGGCGACTGACGCGAGGACACCTGGCGGCGAAAGGCGATTTCGTGTACGGCGTCCAGCAGAACGCGACCTTCCAGTATCTGAACGCGGCGCCGCAATGGGGCAGCTTCAACTCGAAGAACTGGGAGGTCCTCGAGTCGTCCGTGAGGAACTTCACCGCGCGGAAGTCCCTGGACATCGAGGTTTACACGGGCGTTCACGGGCAGATGACCATGCCGGACATCCACGGGAACCAACGCGCGATAACGATCAGCACCGCTCGATCGAAGCCGATGCCGGTGCCCAGATTCTTTTGGAAGGTGATCTACCATCGTGCGAGTCGGAAGGGCACCGCGTTCGTGGGCCTGAACGATCCCTTCATCACCTACGCGCCGTCGAACGCGTACCTGTGCAACAACAGGATCGACGGGCAAATAACGTGGCTGAACTGGTCGGCGAACTATACCGAGGGTCTCTCGTATGCGTGCACCGTCGGTGACCTTAGCTCGCGTATCCCGACAATTCCCCGGCTGAATGTGGTGGATATATTAATATAACTGTGCGCGCTACTCCCCGCAGAGTTAGCTCGCATAGACAGGACCTCTTGAAACAAGGATGCTCGCCAAATCCACCTCTTGACACGATTCTGCGATACCGAGACCCGATACTCGCCGCTAATAAGCGATACACGGTCCCGAGAGTTTGGAACTTCCTCGGCTGCAACGAGGTTTGTTCAAAAAATAACCGAACACGCGACAACTAAATAATTAATCACGCGAGGACGTGTGCTGTTGCTAGCATTGGCTGTCGCATAACTCGATGAACAGACTCCTCTTTTCTGATTTCGTTGGACAAGCCCAAAAAATTAGGCAGGCAAAGGCTCGGTTACTCTTCGAACAGACCCCGTTTGTTTCGACGGCGGAATTTCCGCACGTAGAATACGCGCAATTCCGCGTTATGTGTACCGTCTATTGTTCGGCCGATGTAACGCGGTTACACAGAAGAGTAGATTTCACTTTATGGCCGTCCGATTGGCTCGTTTGTCCGCTGCCAGCGGAGGTGAGATATCGCAGCTATGATCCAGCTGAACAGAACGATAGTGACGTTTCGCAGCTAGCATGATAATCCCATTAACCGCTCGCAGTAAACGATCAACGATTTTCTTTTTTCGATATTCATTCTAGGACGCGATGGATACATTTCTTTGTCCTCGAGAATTTCCTACGAAAGAATGAAAATGGGAATTTATTTAGTTCTGCATCGAGCCTTGGGGCCAATTGTCAATTTTTGGAAATATATGGAAAGTGGAAGAGCAATTTATTTCTCCTTGTTGAACCTGAAAAATTGACGCAGGTAACTCCACCAGGAACGAAATGGTGATCAAAACACGTGCCCCCTGACATACGTTTAAAGCGGAAGGTTAGAACGGAACATTATTTATAATAATGCCTCTCCATTGCCCTCACGTTCATTCATAAACGATCTAGGCAAAGAGCAGTATCTCCTGGTCGATATATGTCCGTGGCTGGACCAGCGTTGTGGACATGTATCGAGGAAACACCGTAAACCTGGATGTTTCGTTGTGTTGAGACATTGCGACGATAACTCGGGAGACTGAAGACTGTCACGACACTTATGCGGAGCGTTTATGGAAGTCCTCTAACGGCCTAAAGTAGATTTACGTTGATTAAGTTCCACGAGCGCTGATCACCTTTTCTTTATGAATCGCCCTCCCCCCTACTTCGTTCCCAAGATCGGTGAGAAACGCAAAACCCGCGAATCGAAATTGATTATCGGGTTTTCGGAAAACTGTGTCCGTCCAAAGGGCAAACTCTGGTTCCAATTTAGGAACACTCAAAAATCGGGCGCGGCGTTTATGCTTATCTGATCGAACGTGCAATTAATATTCGCGAGATGATTACGCTCTGTACGCGATACACGTTGACGTCAGTGTGGTGCAGGTCTATGTATTTACGAAGAGCATAATTGCAGCGAATAATGAGGCGAGTGCGACGAGACTGCGCGTGCGCGCGTTGTACGTGTCCAATATTTAAGAGCAAATCGTTCAGTTTTACCAAGTTAATCATTTGTAATACGAACACCGATCAACTGTTCGGAGCTCTGCCTCGCAATTCCGAGATCATGCGTTTTTCGCCATGATGATCCATCGCTGCCCGTGTTCCTGCTGACCTGATTTAAGCCCGCTACTGCTGGTGCATGGTCGCAGATTAGGGAGACTTTTAATTGATGTTTCCCTCTCTATCTAAAAATACGTCTAGCTTTTGTGAAAGTCGTAGTTTCTTTAAATTTGCTTCCTTCTTTAAAACTCTTCAAAAATGTTTGAAGCACCCTCTCGCTCTTTAAAATACTATACAGGGTGTCCCCTATATTCCAATTTTACTGAAAAATTTCCTCGATACCGGAAGCAAAAGTTTGTAGTGACAGGAAACGGGAGAGTTGCTGGAGGGAAGAGGTAATGGAAGCCGAAGGTGACAACTTTTTCTAACGAGCTATCGTTCGAGCCGCCGACTTATCTCTATCGATTAGGCTCGTCCTCGGCCACGACTTCTGTACCCACGTTTCCGTTGTTGATTCATGGCGACGCGGCTTTGTTTGCGCTCTCCTTAAAAACAGCTCAGTTTCGGCGATTCGCGTAGCAAACTTGGCCGTCTAAAAAAAATGTAAAACATTGTGATTTTAACCAGCGCGGCCTCCTGGTTGGCATGGTTCTCTCCTCGGGATCTCCGCTTGCGGTATATCCTCCGGCAACTGTATCAATCTCCGCGGAGTTAGTTTGTTACAACGGGTACTATTGAGACGATGGTACTTCCGGAATCTACCTCTTGACACGATTCCGGTACGACCCGATATTGCGCCGCGATACAACAAATATCGCGCAGGTTTTGTATCTCGCTCCGCAAAACGCACGAGGAACGCATAACTCCTGCGATCGCGTTGCTCGCACAGTCGATCTAATTGGCTCGTTTGTCCGGCGTCAACTGGCGGAGCACGCCATTAGAAAAACAGCAATCGTGAAACGAAAATGCTACGATTCAAGTTTATCACAGAATTTCGAAGAGCATCGTGTTCCCGCGTAATTACTCGTGATTGTGCTGGTGTAGCCTGCGCGAAAATGTTGCGATCAATGAACAGGCTTCCCGAGCCGAGGTGTATCGCTTCAGAAAAGTATTAGGTCGAATTTAAAAAGAGTATCACGTATTTGAAAAGAACGACCTTAAAAAGCCTGGCGAGCTCTCGCGAGCGGCTCTACGTGAAATGAAACGATGCTAATCAAAAGATGTGCCCCTTGACATATATTAAGTTTAAAGTGGAAGGTTAACGCGAGACATTATTTATAATAAACCGTTCACCGGCTCTTCCCGTTCCGCTTTCGTGCCGCGTTCTTTGTGAATCACCGTTTTCGTTTCGCTGTCGTTAATTATACGGTCTTTGTTCGCGTTCAATTAACGTCAGAATCGTGGCAGATGTGTTTACAGATGTTATGCTGTACGTCTCGAACGAATCACTTGGACGTGGCAGAGCTTATTGCAAGAATCTAGCTGGAGTACTCTGTTGTCTCCGAGACAATGATACCGTATCGTATCGTTTCACACGGAACGCCTTAATTAGGATCAACGACGCTCGACTCGACTCCGCCCCGAGCATGGAGCAATGTCCAACTTCATATCATTTTAGTGAACAATTGGCTGAATGCCAAAGGGTACTCGTAGGACGTAGACGATAAGTCCATCACGTTAGCAGTAAATAACTGTTTCCTAGAAACCCTCGGCGAACAATACCTAAACGGTGTTTTCTTCCCGGATTAACCGCAGACCAGAGGCATCATGCCAGTGATAATTGCTCCGGATCGGTTAGGCTGCTCAATGACTCAAGTACTACACCGAAAGTTGCTGTCAAAACGGTGTTCCCTAAGATCGAAGTAGAAAATGGCGGCTTTTGATTTTTTTTTAACCGTGTGCCTCCGCTTTGAAAAATCTGAAACTCCGAAAATGTGAACTTAAAATTTGTTTTCATTTTTTTTAATTCGGTTTCGAGGATAAAAAATTCTGACAAAATTCACAGATGTGCGTTCTGTTAGCTGAAGTGTGCCAGATTTTTTCCCGGAATTTTCAATTGAAGAGGACAAGAGAAATCACGGAAAACCCTGTCCTTCTTTGTCACCCCGTTACTACCCCCCCCCCCCCCGTGTCGACATGCAGGGTTGCAAATTGGCACGAGGTATTTTCTCTGGATGAGCTATCGACTGGCCTATTGTTCGCCAACTGAAAGCTGAGGTCACAAAATTACAATTCAAGTTAATATTTAAAGGTAAACGAGGTTCGTACGATCTGCTTTAAATAATTGACTCGGCCAACCAAAAACAACCCTATCCCCTTAATGGCCTCGCAGAAAACAGCTTTAGTGCCTTAGGTAAGAAGATAACTTTATTGGCGAGTCCACTGTGTGACAAGCCCTAGGCCGGAACGTATCCCTTTCATACTACGCCCTCCTTCTCTTTCTTCTTATCCCATTATAACCGCCATAAGTGCTGACCCCAATCAAAGAAGGCGCGGATGACACCAACCGGCTTAAGCCACTAAAGTTTGTATCGTAATATCGTCGAAGATAAAACATCGCGACTATCAGTTCTCAAAACATAATTCTAGTAAACCTAACAGTCTTGCTGCTAGTGCGACAGCTATAGTCCTCAGAAATTGAGTAATTCGAGTTTGAACTTTTCGAATTCGACGCGTGCCAGACAGCCCGACGAACGGAGGAGAGACGATCCATTATCCTCGGCACGTCTGCAGACTATTCTTCGCAATTAAGTTCAAGGTTAAATGTCGTCAAGAGCGTACTCCGACTTCCGAGGAAACCTGTTCGTACGCACAGGCCCGTTGTGCAGCTGCACGAGCATTCGCGAATGATTCATGAGACGGATGAAAAAGTAAGACGAGCGCACCCTAAAAAGAAACGCGGCCCGGCCTTTCCTCATCTTGAATGTGCCGGTACTAAAACTTCAGGCTCTGCAAATGGCATTTAGTATTTCATGGAGCACTTCAGCGCATTTCACTGGCCGAGGCCACCGGGTAAAACGTATTCAGCCGTACGACAATTTTCCTTCGATTTTTCAAAGGAATCCGCCTCAATTTCCCGGGCAGCTCATGAATCACCGGTCCTACCCTGCCGGTCGGTTTGTTTTTCGAATTTCGTCGAGCACATTCCCGCGGAACCGAGGGCAAGAGGAAGAAAAAACGGCCGCGGACTTCAAGTATTTCATTCGAATCCACTTAACCCCTTAACGCACGACATTCCCCGGGCTACGCCATTCGTGAAACTCGAATCAATTTTCAAACTTGTTCTCTCTCCCTCCGGTTCGGCCCCTCTTCACCTGTTTCTCCCATTGCCGCGCTAACTTTTTGCAACCAAATCGTTTCTTATAATTTCGCAGTTTCCTCAACTACGATCGTGTTGTGCACCCCTTGGATCCTTCACAGCGAAGCTGGGCAACTACCACCATTAATTTGCCGGTTCCCACATGCTTCAGCATCACTGCTAGCTTAACTTGAGCAGGGTCGCCAGATCAAGACTTGGTCCCCCACTCTAATCTCCCTCTCTACCGCGCTACGCCCCACGCTTCCGCCGAGGCACTGTCACGTGGTACTCGGGTACCGGCAGAGGGGGTAACCTTTTCCCCTGAATTCCCCTGAAGATCAAGTCACAAACAGTGGCGGTTCAAGTGCAGGCTCCAAGCGGTGCAAATTTTGGGACCCTCAAACTCAAGTTTGAAATAGAAGTTGCAAGAAATTTCTCTTACTAATTCCGCCACCGGTTATGGAGTATGAAAATTGACGATAGATTTCTTATTTTCTCTGGTTTTTGCAGGAAACGAAACGTATTCACCGACTAAAAGGCAGCTCTAGTTGCAGCACTCGAAAGGTTAACGGGTTAAGGTAAATTTTTGAAGTAGCACGGTCGTCGAGAAATGTTCTCGTAGCGCGTTTCTCACGCTCCAAGTCCCTCGGAACAAAGTTTCACCAAAAACAAATGTAATGCACGCGCGCAGCGTGCCGAGTAATTGCGAATGTTACGTGTTCCGATTATAATAAAGGATTTTCCAAGTGGCGCGCCTCCGCACTCGCGTTTTATTAGAAACTTGCTTATGCACTGGTATTTTTATTACATTCCGGTGTGACACAGTTACGTGATGCCGAGTATTCCATCGAACAGTTCAACAGTTTTCCAATACATACAAAACGTGTACGGAAGCGCAACTTTATTAAACGATCCTCGGCTTTGACTAACAGAAAAATGCGCTTCAATTTTTTTTTTTTGTTGTTTCGTTATTTGCTAGGTAAACATTGTTTCCCCGCGGCGATGAATAAACATATGCGAATAAAAAGTGTCAGGCATCTCGAATTCCAGTAGATTCATTTTATTTTTAGCATCGCTTGTTGTATCAATATTAGTCGTTATACGAATTTTACTGTCGGAATATGAATTATATTAATGAAAAATAAACCTTCGACTAATATCAATCGCGACGACTATTAATTAATTTACGTATGAATTACGAGACCGTATTTCTCAAGTTTACCTTGTGCACAATTATGCTCCATTTCCTGAAATACATGAAGAACATGCCTTTGAATAATGCACGCTGCGATTAGATAAGAACTCAAACGAAGTGTTTAATGCTGATGTGAATGTGTAAAAATGCGATTTATGTTTTCGAAGCTGTTCCCCTGCCACTGTACAGCCAGTAAACACGTAAAAAAAAAAAAAGAAAACAAACATTGAGTTCCTTCGTAATAATTATAATCAGTTATTTGTATTACAATTCAAGGATGAATTATACTTATCTAACTTGTTATTTACGTTACCATACCTATTTCAAGTCTTCCATTTACCCTTTCGTCGACTTAGTACACAGTGAGTATAACACGCATTTTAGTTTCCCACGGCCATTTTCATCGGGGTACATAAAAACGCATATACCCACGCAATTCCCACCCACGTTCCTCCAAAAAGTTCAAAACTGCAAATGTGCAAACCTGGGCGCGTATAGCGTTCAAGAGCGCCACGTAAACAATCGACCGGACCGACAAACAATCGGTCAGAGAGGCAAAGGAAAGGTACGTCCTGTCGAGGAGTCTAGAACGTTTGCATAGAAGACGATCGGTCAAAGCACTGGCCGGAGTCGGGTAAAAGTGGAAACAGAGAAAATTAGTATGAGCATCACGCACAGCTCGACTTTGGCCGTAACGGAGAGACTCACACTTTTCCCCCTACTTTCGCATTGTTACTCATCCATTCGCCCCTTTCGAGTCAACATCTATACGTCATCGTTCGCACACGCGGTGCACGCATACGCGCGCGTGCGTACACAAACCACCGTGACTCAAGTGTGCGCACGAACAGTGTCCACCCACACGAGCAACGGGGACATGTGTACGCGCACGCCAGGGCGCATCTGTCAAAAGCATTCTCCTCTTACCGTCGTATACAGTTCCTTACTGTTTCATCGTTTCGTCAGCGATGGTTCGACACTCGCACTCTTTACCTTGCTCTCTTTCTCTCTCTCTCTCTCTCTCTCTTTTCCTCACACCCTCTCACTGTAGCGCGTATCTTCTGTCACGCAAAAAAGCTATGCAACGTGACGCTGCCTCGTTCTCTCTCACTCATTCTCTCTCTCCCTCTCTCTCGTGGGCTGTGTTACTCACTTGCCGATAATCTCGCAGAGCTCGTAAACCTCGTCGAAGAGAACCTCGTCGTCCGCCATGGTGGCGACGAGGAGGTCGAATAAGTCGACCGAACGAGGGTTCTGAACGCGCCAAAAGGCGCGTCGAAGCTACGCGAAGAATTCGTAATAATTCGTAGAGCGTGCAAAATGTACGGCGTTCCTCTCCTCCTGCGATCCGGTCCGACGACGCGACGTCGTGGGTTTTGTGTTGGTGCCGTGTGTAATACGGCGGTGTCGGCGTGAACGTAGCCGCGTATCGTGGATTCACGGCCGCCTCTCCTTCTCCCACTCTCGTCCCTCCGGCGACGGTTGTCCCTCTCGATCCCGCGACACCGACGAATTTGTTTTCCTCTACGCACACGTTACGCACATACACACATCCTCCTATATATGTACACTGCCGCGTAGATGATACTACTACCAACACCCGTGTGTACCCGTCCCCCGTCGCACTGGCACACTCGATCGGTGGACACGAGTTCGCGGCCCGTATAACCAAATAGCCGCGTCGAGCGAGAAACACGGCAACGTCGAGAGATTCTCCCGACTGTGTGTCGGTGGGCCCCGCGCGGTCGGTGGTGCCCAAGTAAAACACACACCGATCGACACCGCCTTTCGAGGCCTCTCTCGTCCCGCCTCAAAGGTCTCGCCGGCAAAGTCAGCGCACGCAACACCGACGGGAAATACCACGGTTGTACGTAGTACGGCCGTTTGCACAATATCTCTCGTGTCCCGTGGTCTCGGGGCCACGAAGGGAACCGGATCGGCCCGAATCGGTTGCCTGCCTCGTCGGAACGCTCGGCCGTACGATTGACAAGGACCGACCAGCTTAGATGCGGCCAGACGGACACCGATGCCCTCTGCACACGCTTTCCCCGTCTGTCAAACGCTCGAGGAGCAGATTCACTCGCTCCGAAGCAAGACTGGTTGCATAAAACGCGGCGAGCGACTGCGCCGACCAACAGCAGCTACACCTCCGCACCCCCCTCCGACCAACTGTCGTACTTCGGGGGAGCGGGCGTGGCGCCGCTTCGCGTGCAATCTTTGCCGCTTTGATGCACTGTATCCGTCCAACCATTTATGTATATCCCTCGCGCTACGTTCCTCTATACCATCGTGCCGTCTTATCGCACACGAGGTATAGCGGTAGGATCAATCCGTCCAACGTACTATTTCTCTGTCCCGCGTTCGGCGGACTCTAGCACGGGTCAGGTCAAGGAGTAGACCAATCGCACAGACCCAAGATCAGTGCAGACACGTTGCACACAATGCATTTTTCCATCCACCGTTCTGAATTACCGACTCCGTAGAGTATCACAGACATCGCATGCAATGCACCTTTCTGTCTGCGATTCTGAATTACCGATTCTGCAGAAAATGCTCTGCTGCATGAACCTGCATCAGTAGCAGCCAGAGTAGTGCTGCTTCTATGCAGGCTCTGATCCAGCTAATACAGGGGCCCCTGTCTGTTATTTATTATGAGTATTATGTTCACTCATTGCATGTCCGCTCTGATAGGCCAGTTCTGGCCTAATGCGTAATAAATGAATAAAAAAACAAAAAAAAAAGTACAGGCTAAAAAGGTGATGCAGGTTAGTGTCCAGGATTCCTCCGCTGGATGGCGCCACACATAAAGTCCGGCAAAATCTCCAAAAAGCGCCATTATCTCGTAGCGGCAAAACGTCCAAGCTTGTAGCCGATTAGTGTTCAGCATTCCTCCGCTGGGTGGCGCCACGTCCTCCTTCCGGCAAAATCTGCGAACAGCGCCATTACCTCGTAGCGGAAAATCGCCCAAGTTTGTAGCCGATTAGTGTTCAGGATTCTGTCGTTGGATGGCGCCACGTCCACCTTCCGGCAAAATCTGCAAACAGCGCCATTACCTCGTAGCGGCAAAACGCCCAAGTTTGTAGCCGATTAGTGTTCAGTAGTCGGTAATTCAGTCGGTAACGTTTGGCTAACAGTTTGAGCGTTTTGCCGTTACCGTGTAGTGGCGCTATTTTCAGATTTTCAGGTGCAGATGATTCTTGCCGCTTATTGCACTATACCCCCGTGGGAATATCGGCAAGAATCATTTGTTGCGTTCTTTAGGGATTGGGTAACTTAGACCATATACTATATACGGACAGATTAGGAGATAAGAGCTGTCACAACCGAACTGTATTTTTTTTTCTCCGAAACAAATAGGGAGATCAACATGAGACTTGTTGCATGTCGAAGAGAGCCTCAAATGTTACAGAACGTACCTTGAAGCACCTCCGGTTTCCGAACGTCAAAAGTTTCCCCATGCGAAACGTGTCGAGCCTGCTCGTCGTGGCGGTGTTGGCCGAATTTGAATTTGTTGTACCGCCGAAAAAAATCGCAGGATCGGCATGACACTTGTTGCATGTTGAAGAGGGCCTCAATTACTACAGAACGTACCTTGAAGCACCTCCGGTTTCCGAACGGCAAAAGTTTCCCGATGCGAAACGTGTCGAGCCCGCTCGTCGTGGCGGTGATGGCGGGATTGCGACGAATTTGATTTTGTTGTAGCGCTGAAACAAATCGCGAGATCGGCATCAGACCCCACATCCACGTTTAGCATGGAACAGAACCCATGCCATCTTTTGGAATTAAACAGAACCTTTAGCTCTCATCTCCTCTCTGTCTGTGGCGCTATATTTCAAATATTTCCGCGCTTTAAAACGTTTACGATTGGTTAAACTGTATAGGGAACCGTGTGTCAACTATAGACGGCGCTGCAGTCATCGCAAACACTCCCTATACGGACAGATATTATGCTAAAGAATATGAACATCAGAGGTACTAACTGAAGTTTCGCATCTAGTTAAGTAATCTGTGGCTATAAATTAAGCCGACATAAGTATCTGTATACATATATTAGTCCTCGCCTCCAAGCAAGTCTCGAGGTATCTGTCTACATACGTAAACAGGAATGTGATACTATTTGTCAGTGTCATATTAATGCTGATGAAGTTCTTTCATATGAATTAAAGAAATATTATATTTCCTTAATTCCTATTATTTCACGATCCATGACGTCTCTTAATAAAAAATACTGACATGTAACCTTTAAAAGTGACACACGAGCTAGGTTAAGATTGCATTCTTTTGTTATGTAGTTTGTATGTATACTGGTTTAAATTTAAGCTTCTGAATTCTTACGATTGCTTTTAACTGTTGTTGACAGTTTTGTTTGGTATAAAACAACACTAGATTTAAATCGATAAATGTACAATAATGAGGACTCGAAAAACATTTGCAATACTCGGTGCAGGCTTAATATTGGCCTGTTGCGTGATGATATATTTAATGATGGATCTAGCACTTTTTCCACCCGGACAAGGACCTAAACTTTCGGTGAATGATGTAAGCCTATGATAAATATAACGCGTATGTATAATATAACGTACAATTAATTCTAACTATAATTTTACATTCTATCTTTTCAGAATCAGTGGTTACATTTTGAGAATAGATTAGCCAAGTTAGAGAAAGACTTCAATAAGCATCATGAGGTCATGAATGCTTTACGAGAGGTGGCTGAAGCAAAAAATTTTGTCCCCATAGCTTATCCCATAAATCGATATAATCAATCCTTATCTTCAAGTTCCTCACGTCTAGAGAAAGTACTTACATGTAACTTTAATATACAGAAAGTACCAGAGGTAGATATACAAATGTTAGAGATGTATAGACAACTCGAATTTGACAATATCGATGGTGGAGTTTGGAAGCAAGGATGGGATATTTCCTATGATGATAAGCAATGGCATCCAAACAGAAAGTTAAAAGTCTTTGTAGTTCCACATTCGCATAATGATCCTGGATGGCTCAGCACTTTTGAGAAATACTATACGCTGCAAACTCGAAATATCTTGAACAATATGGTACCAAAATTAGTGGAGGACAGAAGACGTAAATTCATTTGGGCGGAAATATCATTTTTCCAGCTTTGGTGGGAGGATCAATCGAAACAAACTCGTAATTTGGTTCGACGTTTACTTCATGACGGTCAATTGGAAATTGTATCAGGGGGTTGGGTCATGCCAGATGAATCTGTATCTCATTGGATGGCACAGCTAGTGCAGCTTACCGAAGGTCATCAATGGTTAAAACATAATTTAGATTACACACCGAATTCAGGCTGGGCTATCGATCCGTTCGGTCTTTCTCCAACGATGCCGTATCTCTTAAAAAATGCTGGACTAGAGAATGTATTGATACAAAGAGTACACTACTCGGTTAAAAAGAAATTAGCCAGAGGAAAAAATTTAGAATTCCGTTGGAGGCAATTATGGGACAATAATGGGTCAACAGAAATATTCACTCATGTTATGCCGTTTTACAGTTACGACGTGCCGCATACTTGTGGCCCAGACCCAAAAGTATGCTGTCAATTTGATTTCTTTCGACTTCAAAGTTTTGGTCTAACATGTCCATGGAAAATAGCTCCACGTGCTATAACTAAAGCAAACGTTGCGGAAAGGGCTGCTCTTCTACTAGACCAATATCGAAAGAAAGCTCAACTTTTTAAGACTGATGTGGTGTTAGCACCATTAGGGGATGATTTTAGATACACTCACTTTACCGAATGGGATGCTCAATTTACTAACTATCAGAAGCTGTTTGATTATATGAATAAGAATGAACAGTTGAATGTTCAAATTAAATTTGGAACGTTAAGCGATTATTTTGATGCAGTTAAGGAGAAACATAATCTGAGTGAATTTCCTACTTTGTCGGGAGATTTTTTTACATACTCCGACAGAGATGACCACTATTGGAGTGGATACTACACTTCAAGGTATACATAAAAATATATTCTTATATATAATTTTATATAAATTTGTGTATAAATATTTTAGACCTTTCCATAAACGATTAGACCGTGTTCTATTGAGTTTATTACGAGCATCGGAGGTAATAAATGCTATAGCTTGGACTAAAGGCAATGATAAATTAGTGGAAGGAACACTTGCTCAACATCTAAGCAAAGCAAGAATGTGGCATTCTTTGTTTCAACATCATGATGGTATCACTGGAACTGCCAGGGATGAAGTAGTCATAGATTATGCCAAGAAGATGATAATGGCTTTAAACAATTCTGCTCATGTACTTCAACAGTCTGTAATACATTTATTGAAAACTCCTCCAGAAACTACAATAAATGTAGATACTGTGCACATAACACTTGACGAATCTAGGTGTGAAAAATACTTTAAACATCTGTACTTTTTCATATGCATTACTGTTTAATGGATGAAATATTTACTCTTTTTTTTTTATCAGATTGCGTCATACTAGTGCCGGAGACAAACAAGTACTTTTATTAGGGGATGAAAGTCCTTTGAAAAAAGTCATCTTGTACAATTCTCTCCCGAGACAAAGAACCAAAGTACAAACCCTGGTTGTCTCAACTCCATACGTCAAAGTCACTGATCGCATGGGTCAACCAGTCCAATGTCAAATTTCTCCAATCTGGATTGGTCCTGCTGCCTTAACTACGGCTAGATACGAATTAACGTTTTTAGTAACGGTGCCTGGATTCGGTATTACAACCTATATAATTCATGCTCTACCTAAAACCTCATTTCCACCGTAAGACACTCTTTTTTTTTCTTATCTAAATGTCTTCTCATCCTATATGTTTATTGCTTCATACTGGTCTTTTGAATACAGAGACGTGCATCTTGCTAACGTGACTGTTTACAATACCGATATCAGTATTCGTAAAATACCAGGTTTTGATCAAATTCAAGTAATACCGAGTGCCCAAGAATTCTCGATTACTCAAAGGCCCGATTTCTCGGCATCGTTCGGTATGTCTGGTCTTTTGAAAGCTTTAAAAGTCGGCAATACTACATTCCCTGCTCACATGGAATTCGTCAAGTACGGAACCAGGGGTTCTGGTAAAGATAAAAGTGGAGCCTATTTATTCTTACCCGACAAACCAGAACCAGACTTGGTATTTATGGATAATAAGTGTATCATACACCTGATAACTGGACCCATCGTCTCTAAAGTATTTGTAGAGCTAGCCCACGTACGTCATACTTGTATATTGTACAATTCTCCGGGTAGCGATGGGCTTGGACTTCATATAATCAACGAGGTTGATATATCAGAAACTCAAAATTACGAACTTGCTATGAGGTTGAAGACAGACATAATGTCAGGAGATCAATTTTTCACTGATTTGAATGGGCTTAATGTAAGTATCAGGAGAAACCTGTATTTCATTGAATACAAGAATTATTAACAATCATAAATCTTCTTGTTTAGATGATCAAGCGGCAAAGGTTTCCAAAACTTCCTACTCAAGGAAATTATTATCCGATGGCATCGAGTGCATACATAGAAGACAAGAAAGCCAGATTAACTGTAGTAACAGCGCAACCATTAGGTGTGACTTCCATGGAATCAGGTCAAATTGAAGTATGTACTTCCTATTCATTCGTAAGTGAACATAGAATGGTTTCTAATAGCTAATATATTGGAATATAGATTATGCAAGACAGACGACTACTTCAAGACGATAACAGAGGATTAGGCCAGGGTGTCATTGACAACCTTTTAACAAATCACTGGTTCATGTTTCTCCTGGAGAAAAAGAAATCTCCGTGTCCGTCACCATCACCATCGACGCATCATCCGGCAGGAGCATTATCGCTGTATGGTCATTTAGCTTCGGAAGAACTGCTACATCCAATAATTGCGATGCATCCTCAGAATATTGTAGGGTTTGATTTAAATGCGTCCTTTTCGCCACTTCGCTATGATCTTCCTGTAGATTTAAGTGTCGCCAGTTTTAGAGTGTTTCCAATACCTGACGGAGCCGGTAAAGGTATTGGAATGATTCTGCATCAAGTAGCTCTAGACATGTGTTGGAACGATAACTCTTATCAACGATACTTCAACGTCTCCGAATCTGGAGAGGTCGATTTAACTAAGTTCTTGAATTACATAGACGATTGGGTTATTAGCCAAGCACCTCTTACATTCCACAACGTAGGGCCAACTTTGAAATCGCCGATTGTTAATTTATGTCCACACCAAATATTACCAATTTTGTTCCATAAGACACAATCGTAAATTTAAAGAAAAGTTAGTCCTTTATTTTTGTATAGTTTGATACAAAACTAATTTTTTTTCTTCGTCACTGTTCCACTGTCAACGGCCTTACTCACAATAACGTAGTGCAACAGATCGGATACAGGTGGACTGGTTTTATCCAGCTTATACCTGCAACATAAGTATCATTACTTAAACCATAAACTGAATTGCTTGCAATATGCTTTGTACAGTGAACTAGGATAATTCAAAATTTTTACTGCCTAATAGTGATTCGTAATATTTATCCAATTATGTAAATGTAAGTAGTTCCGAATAATGAAATTTTATTGTTTCTTCAGTGACACTGTGCTATTCCATTGAACATTTTAATAATTATTTGGCTTTGCTTTTTTTTTTAATGAACATTTAAATTACTAAAGGAAAATTCGTTCTTGAAGTTCTAAAAGTATCTTCATGAAGAGATTTGCATTTACTCTTGTTGTTCTTGCCAACTTTATAATACGGTATTTATACATAGAACAAACAAACATTGTTCCTCATAATATGCATTTACATAAGACTATCAGCACAGTGGCATTAAGCATACTTGTATTAATAGAATTTCAGTTACAAGGTAAACATACACTTTCATACTAGTCGTACCGATATTTAAAAGAAAATGTAATTTTTTTACATTTGCAGTGTATATAAATTGTATTACAAAACATTAAAAAATCTTGTCATAAAATTGGAGCAAACGAATTATATTTTTACCATATCTACGAAATTTTTATAGTTTCAAAAGAAATATATTTACCCTAGAGAATAAAAGAACTGCATTGCTGAAAGATTATGCTTGAATACAGTTAAAACTACTTTTTGCATTTTATTCTTCAATGCCATAGATTCAAGGATGGACATCATGAATTGACCGAGTCCCTTTCTTCTTACTGCTACTTCCAATTGTATTTCGTAACTGTATATATCACAAAAATTTCATTTCATTTTTTTTTTTTTGTAACTTCATGTAAAAGTGCGCATCGAGGGCTACTTACCAATAAAGTACTTCTTCCCTGTGATCAATGTCGAATCGAAAATGAGAAAACCCAAGAAATGTGTTATTCGAGGAAGCTACTAAATACCAAGCTGCTGGCTCTGTTAATTCCTGTTTCTTTGCGATCGGGTCCCAACCCCAGTCGCATTGCTCGTACATAGTTTTCATGTTACGCTCCATAACATCAAATATCCAAGACACGCATTCAGGAGTTGCATCTTTCGCTCTCATGCAAGAAATTTCAATGATCTGATTGTCTCTTGTCACATACTTGTGAAAAGAAGTTAAAGATTCTAAAGGGTTTATCGCAGCATTTGCTTTGTCAACTAATTGTTTTGCAGTAGCTTCTTTTTCTGCCAAAAGCTGACGTCTTGTTTTTCTTTTCTTTAGAAAAATATATATATATTTGAAATTATCACGCCGAAGATATCGCTCGTTACAACATCGGAAATTAACATTTATAATACCTTCATTATATTTGTATTTCCCGCTTATTTTGAAAGAATTATATTTTTAGGTTATATTCCTCCTTCGAATGATCTTTCCGATCTATGAAAAGTGAAACCATTCAAATTAATTTTATATTTAAAACTCATATTTCCATCCGTTGCAATGATTGTTGCTTAAACTCGCGTTTATGTACCTGTAATAACGAAAAGAATATTTATAATACCATAAACAAATACGTACATTTCAATGATAAAAAAGGAAATCATGTCTTCGACCAATAATTACGAACTACATACATAAATTTCAATGTACATATAAAAAGTGAAAATAAATAAATAGATAAAAAAAAATATTCTATTACTGTGGAAACTTATTGTACGCTTCAACAGTGCGATGAGCCTTTTGTGCATGCGTTTCACATTGAACCGACTTATTAAAAGTATGTATACATACGTATGACACGCAATGCAACAGTGTTGTTTCTGTGTACATATTCTACTATACTTTTGGGCATTAATATGTGTATATATTAGTGTAATAAATTTAAGCTAAAAATTTTACGAAGGTTCCAGTTTATCCGATAAAACACTTTTACGTAAAAAGTAGTGTATTGTTATAAGTGTCGCAAGAACCTCGACGATGGCTACATAAATAATATCAATCGGTTGGCAGCAGATGCATTTTGCACTTTATCGTTAGTGTTCCTCAAAAAATGTTTTTATTTAGATTTATTACACAATCAGAATTAACCATACATTTCTTTGGTTCGTCTCCAATGTGCATATTCATTTATTTTCTGTTTACTGATATATAGGTTAACTAACTAAGTTTCGTATGTATAACTTATTTTTTCTCTTTTTCTATTATCATCAACATCAAAATGTAACATATGTTGGGTAAGGATGAATTATTTAGTGGTTTCTAAATGCGATAACTTCGACAAGAATTTTTGTAATCGTAAAATGTATTTGTATAGACTCATCTGTTTATTATTGGAACATTTTTATACATAGTTGCATACGCATTCGTATCTATCTGTAAATATGTACACGCGCATATCTCTGTATAAGATGTAGACATCACATCATAACACCTGCTATTTTTATTTTATTTCAGATATTGTAATTAAAGATTGAGGAATGGCTGAAAATGCTTCTTCGTCGAATGTAGAGGAAAAGACTATCTCCTCGGCTATGACACAGTGTTATGAGAATTATATCATAGTCGATGTTGGTGCCAACCTTACGAATAAAAAATATAGCAGAGATTTAGATAGTGTAATTCAAAGAGCAAAAGATGCCGGTGTGCAGAAAATTATGGTAACCGGTGCAAGTATCCGATCTAGTAAAGAAGCATTGCGATTAACTAGAATATATCCTGGTACTCTATACTCTACTGCTGGTGTGCATCCTCATGATGCTAAATCGTGGGAAAATCCGGACACTTTGCAAGAACTCGAAAGTATAGCTAGCAATCCAGAATGCGTAGCGATAGGAGAATGTGGTTTAGATTATAGTCGTGACTTTTCTGATCCTGAAACACAACGTGCTGTGTTTCATAAACAAGTAGAACTTGCGAGTCAATTAAATAAACCACTAATAATACACGAAAGAGGAGCCCAAACAGATGTTTTAGAAGTTTTAAACCAACATAAGAATTGTTTGCCGCCGGTTTTAATTCATTCCTTTATTGGAACTGCAGAAGAAGCTCAAGTATATTTAGATCATGGCTTTTATTTAGGAATTACTGGGTATTTGTGTAAAGATAAATCTGATAGTGGAATAAGACAATTACTGGAAAGGGGACGCGCACCTTTAGAAAGAATATTAGTAGAAACAGATGCTCCATTCATGTATCCTAATACTAGAGCTAGCAAGCTACCCGCACATGTTAAAGATGCTCTCACAGAACGGTCTATGACATTTCTTCATCGTTATTGCACCTTTCAACGTAACGAACCATGTGCATTACCAGCAATAGTCGAAATGGTAGCAGCATTTATGCAAATTACTCCAGAGGAAGTTGCTTTAGCCACTGCTTTCAATGCTTTAAAATTGTTCGGCTTGAATCAGTAACATTAAAAATTACTTTTTAACTAAAGATGGTGCTATTTGGTGCTATTTAATGTCTTAATTATTCAATGAAGAATATATTGTCTCTTTTTATGTTTAAAAATCATCATTTGTGTGTGTCTGTATGTACAAGCGTACCTCTTACAAGAACAGTAACATGCATTCATATTGTTATAAAATAGCAATTGTGGCAGGTAGTTCATATAAAATTTGTGCCTTATTTATATGTTAATAGATTTTGTCTTTTATATATGTTATTCATATGTTTATGCAACAATACTCAACTACTTATTAAAATTATTACCACACATACGAAACACTTCAATTATGGCAAAATAGATATTTTTTAAGAATATGTATGAAATATACATAAAACCCGAAATCATACAACTTTATTGTTGATGTTATATTTTCGTATAAATAAATTGTTACACCGATGTACAATTGGTAATAGATTTATTTTAAACATAGAATCCCAGTTTTCCAGTTATCTAGGAATGCAATTTCATTAAACATTTTCTATGGTTAAAGGCTTAAATGGTTCAAGTAATTCTTGAAGATACAATTTTCTTTCCATCCTATGTAACGTGAACCACTTACGTAAATTTATAGAAACAACGCTACACCCTGTTAATGTTTTCAATGAGGCCACAGTTTTTTGCCATGTACTTTGTTCGTTCATTGTATACCTACAACTTAATGATACTGGCATAGCTAGAATTAATATCCTGTAAAAAAATAAATATGATTTGCATGACATACAGTACTTTTACAAGAATTTTGTCAACATGTTTATACCTCCGACATTCTATTGGAACTGCTATATCTTCAACATATTTGCTATCATTATAATCATTAGCAAGCAAGGGAGAACCATCCGGTTGTAATATAATAACGTGATCTGAAATAGCAAAGTTAGTTATGTCTTGGAAACTTATTTTAACTATTTATAAACATTTCTTATTTTCTCACCAATAGTATGCCCAAGTTTTGTTCTCATATTATGTCTTATGTACTTATTACCTCCTATTGCTTCTTTTAAATATCTTTTTAAGGGAAAAATATTTTCTGTTTCTGTGTGTTTTATAATATAATCAATTGTGTCCTGACCTAGTGCAATTCCTTGATACTCTGGATGCAGGGTTTTAACATACTGATGTATTTTTAGAATATAAAACATTATCTTTCTGTCTATAACATTATGGTATCTGCTATTATATATGGAAAAAACATGGTCAAGTAGTTCCTTATTATAAAAATCCAATGAAAGTAAATGGTAAGTAATCGCGGCTGTATAACTGAATATAGAACTTCTGTTCATGGTATATTCTAATATTAGCGGCTCTATTGTATCCCAATATTTTGTTTTATAAGAAGAAATGTTCATGCTTTCCACAAAATTAAGCATCTCATTTGGTAGACTATCGGTTAGTGTCTTTGGATCTTCAACGCATTTTTTTGTTATATATTCTATAAACAATGGATCACTGTACTGCAGCCTATTCAGTAGTGTCACAATTTCAATGTCTTTCTGGAAGATTTCATTTTTATTCATAACAGCTTCGCATAGAACATTTATCAGCTGTTCAAAACAAGAATCCTTCACCAGGCTAAAGAAACAAAAGTAACATAACAATAGATCTGATAAATTAATAAATTCATAGAAGTTACATATTAGTAAATTATATAATACTTACTTTGTTTCTAAAATGTGTATAATTCGATGTAGTAAAAATTGTATTGTACCGTGCTCTAACAACTTATGATTATATATCATTACATTATTTACTTTAGTTAAAAGATCTGTGTGAGATCTATCTAGTTGTGGCATACAACTTAATACATAAAAAATCGACATAGCATCATACATGTTTATATTTTCTTTACTTCTACACAAAACATTAATAATATGTGCAACTGAATTTTCATCCTTTATTTTATGTGCAAATCTAAGTGCACGTACAGCAGTACCAATATTTGTTGTATCAAGTTCAACTTGAATCTGATTGTTGAAAACTACCTTCAAAGCTTGTAACAGAGCCTTTATCAATTCTGTTTCATTTTGGGTTTGTAACATATAATATGATTGTATTATTTGTGAAGTTGTTAAATGATTTATATAACATTTTAGTAATTGAAGTAACGTTGTAATCAATACAGTGTCACTTGGAGTGTTTAAAGAAAATAAGAATCGTAGTACTTTTATAATATCATATGCATTTAGACCTCTTGCATTTTTTTGTATCATTGTACATATCTGTACAAACTTTGTAGAATTCTTTATATGATCATAATTTATTTTCTCATCTGCTGATAGACGAAATTCTTCAATACATTTATATAGTTCGGTATTTTGTACATTTTCATCATTTTTTTGTATAGATTTCGTAGTATTTTCAGTGTATCCTGTTAAAATATCCTTCTGATTTTCTAACTTTTTGTATGCTGAAATATTTAAGAAACGGTAACAGGATAAAGAGAAATTAAACATTAAGTCATTTTTACCTTGTGCAAAATTTTCAGAACTCTGTACTGTACAGAATTTGGCTACATAATTTGATAATTTTGTCCAATTGTGTAACTTTAGCGAATTATTTATTGATCGCATCACAATTTTATCTATCATATTGTTTTTTCAGATTTTATATCTAGTATGATACATTAATATAGATTTTATGATATTACAATCTTATTCTTTGTGTGTTGTAAAAATAAAAATTGTTAGGTTAGAAAAATGTTTATATGTACATAAATCTGTAGTATACATGACCACGGACTTAGGTTATGATTTTATATTACCGATACTGTAAAATTGGGTATTCGATAAAAAAAAATAGAACAAACATGAAGGGATGATCCTTTATGACAACGTTAAACACAATTTAAAAGCAAAAATTGTGATTTTGAATTTCTGTTCAAGTAATTAAGAATTCAAATCAGCCAATAGGAACGCATAAAAAGTTCTGTCGTTCATATCTGCTTTCCTTTCAATCTGATTTGCGTTAATATTGGAGAATTAAAAAAATTTATTATTGTTCGTAATTCAGATATACAGTTAAAGTTACAATTATTCCATTCTTGATTTTCATATTACGTTACTGCGAACAATTAAAAGATATGATCGTTGAGAAAAGACAATTTTTCATAATAATCTGATGAAACAAAAGTGGCGCGAAATGCGGCTTTATGCGAATAAAGACCATACTTTTGCATTGGTTAACCTAAGAATGTATTTAATTCCTAATTATTTGAAAAAAATTTAACTAGCGATCAATTATTATCTCGAGAAATTAGCCGCGAATAAAATAAAGAAACACACAAATAAATATTAACTTTGCGAATGCTAAATGAAAATTCATTGTGGACGTCCAATGTTGTTATCTGTTATGATGTTGACGTATGGTTGAAAGAATGTGTGCATTATTTACTTCTGTATGCTATGATAATTAATTTTTCGAAATATGTCAGAATCCGCGGAGGTGTTAGAAATTAATAAATGTGTCTTATCAAAATTATGGTACACTGCCCTTACCCTTTATCAGGAAACTGACAGTGATAAATCTTTTTGCTGTCAAAGTGATATTTTAGACTTCATTAAATCCGAATTGTTAAGCGGAAACTCGATGTGAGTATAATAAGCAGTAAGTTAATGAACTAGTATATTTATACTAAGCAAAATATTTCGTTGTTGTTTACTTTTTTTCAGTTCTGCTCAAAATAATAGTCAACAATGGATCATTCAAACATTATTGCAAAAACTTATTGGCAATGTCACGTCAGACATAAGAAATGCAAAGAATTATCACAGTTATATGCAAATGCTACAGGCTCTGCAGTTATGTCAAAATTTGACAACAAGCATACAACAGGTACTTTCACAACCAATTAATATATTATATTTCTGCTTTCAATTAGTAATATAATTCTTACCGTTAATATATTTTTTTTTATATATTTTGTAGAATTTATTGACGATATACGAAAGTGATTCAAAACAAGCAGACTCAGAAGTACTTAAAATACTGCATGAAGAGTGTTTTACATTTTTTAAAGAAAATATTTATAACAATCCAACCATCGTATGTTGGATCATTAATGAATTATTATCATTATATTCTAATGCATCGTCCACTGTTTTTCATAATTTGCAAGATTTTTATGTGTCGCTCGTGAATGAATTATTAGGAAGCGAATTATCAAAACAACAAGCAATTGATAATCTTGGATGCACATTATGTATTCTATCAAAGATGAACATAAGTGAATCTAGTAGTATTGAATGGTTCAAATTATGTTTTCCTATACTGTTGAAAACATGTAACATCCAAGATATTGAGCTTGCATTATATTCAAGAACAGAAAGGAAACCTTTTAATGCGTGGCGTGCATTTTTCAATGAAACATGTGGACATTATAGAATTATTAAAAATTTGGATGATGCATTAAAAATTCAAGAAGTATTGTTCGATTATACTTCTACTACTGTACCAGTTGTAAATACAAATAATCTCGTAGAAAGAGTAATTAATACGAAACTGCATTGGGCAACAGACATTTTGGTAAGTAATAAAGAAATCAATATTGCACTACTTGCATCTGACATTATATTTTTTTTTTTGCAGGATATTTGTTATATTTTAATGATGAATGGAAAGTATGATAACGTCTCGTCTATATTAAACTCGAAAATATTTCGGAATTTCTGGCCTGTTTTGCTATTTAAAGTTTTAGGCGATTCTGCAAATGAAGAAATTATTTCAAACGGAAGTCAAGAACACGATATAATTAAATATATAAGATCGAAATGTGATTTTGATAGATTTTATGATTCCACTTTACAAGAATGCAATGTTGTATTGAAAAAATGTAATACAGTTGTGGAATACATTATGAATCAGACAAACGATACTTGCAGCATAAATAATGATAATCAGAATCTAGAGCCAGTTAAACAGAGAATTTCCATACAGCAGATAATCAAGCTTTTATTGCATTTTGACAGTTTGTCGGTATTGAAGATGACAACAAATATTCATGAGCAACAATATAATGCAATAGAAAACTTGTTGAAAGATCTTTCTGAACCTGAACATACTTTGTACGCATACTGTAGCATGTTCAGTGCTCTGAAAGCACTTTTATTATGCGATACTTATGATACAAAACAGAGTGACATTACGCGTCATTTCACGGACATGAAATATTATTTACAAAATTTATATCCGCTTAATTTGCGAACAGATGTAATAAAGAATATATTTTCTTTACTGTTCTTGAGACACGAGCACTTCGACTATTCGCAAAAGAGTTATGATAACAGTAATACAAGTACCTCGGATGGACAAACAAATGTTGGAAATAAACTGTTAGAACAAAGTTTCACAGGTTTTTTTTGTAATAAATATGCCATAAGAGACATGCTATTTCATTTGAAAGAAATTCTGTCAGTCACGGAAGTTGAATTCACAAAAATGAAAAATGAAAACGGATGCGCAGAAATAGATCAAATTGAAAAAGATATCTCGGCTATCAATGCAGTAATCACAGATGCTAAATGGAGATTAGAACTTTATACAAATTCGCAGTTTGCGGAAGACATCAATATATATAAAGATGCAAACAAAAATGTTCATGCTAAACATAAAGTTCTAATAGATGGAAAACTGATTTTGAATCGTTTCAAAGAGAATGTATTCTCTTATCAAAAAGGTAGTACATCCGATGATACAAAAATTCGATCCGACAGTAGCTCCGAATCAGAACCGCTACACAATAGTACTAGATGGAAAAAACGAAAGAACACGCTACAAGCAATAGATGCTACAACAAACAAGGATACAGCACACAAACCGTTATTTGTAAACTTTATGCTGGCAACTAAAGAAAGTCTAGTTATTCAGTGTTTGTGGAAGAATGATTATATCAAAGCAAAGGATATTATAGAGGTAAATCGCATTTACGTAGTCGATATTTATATATTTCTTATCGCAGACTCAAACTGTTCATATGCTTCTTCTTCAAATTCAGTAGGTTCATAAGTAATAAATTCTTCTGGTTTCTCCTTTTTTTTTACCTCTTTAGCTAAAGTACCAGGAGGATTAGCTGTATAATATTGTTTCGCTAATAAAATCCTTTTGTTTGGAAAGCAAAACTTGCAACGAAAACAGCAACAACACCAACCTGTAGATTAATATATTGCTTATATAAATTTTCATTACTGTACTAAAAGTGATACTATAAATTACCTTTATGACACCAACAAGGAATCGCAAGACATATGTAAATTAGTAACCAAACTTTAATAATTAACCATATTTTTTGTACAGATTTTTTTATTTTAGGTGTTTCATGTTCATAGTTATACATCAAACAGTCTACAGCTTTTATGCCCAACTTTTTTGACGTTTCTGTACAATTTTTGAAATCAAGTAATTTTTTTACTGTGTCTACAGGAGATTTTTCCGATCGTTCTTCATCAGTATCATTCTTTAGTAAACTAACAGTTGTATATTTTCCCATTCGTTCCTCATATTCTCTTTTAAAGCTTTCATAGTCATATTCTTCTTCGTCTGATTCTATTTCTTTAGTACGCGGTGTAATAGCTTTCATTTTGACAGGTGTATAATTTTGAAGACTGTCTGTAGTTTCTTCATAGTCGTCAGCATTAGGAATGCTCTTTGTTGTTACCAATAATGAAAGTTCGATAGGTTTCATCTGAAAGAAGTCATCTTTTTCCACAGGATCGGTTTGATATAGAGCACTCTTACGTTTTGCTCTGATTAATTTCTCAAACGAATTAATTGTCTTTGATAATCTGAAAATAGATATACATTAGAAGGACACTTTAATCACTTTGGAATTTTCATTGATTAATTTTTAAACACTTTATCCAACTCTTCTTTAAAACCGGCAACAAATGCTTGGTTCTTGCTTTCAATGTTAGAATCTTCCCATACAATTGGTTCAAATTGATTAAGCACGTTTGTAACCTGTGCTTTATTTACACTGTTACGTTTATTATAGTCTTCCACTATAGAATGCAGTGGTTTGTATCGACTTTCATCGTCCATGTAAAGTTTCAGGGTTGCAAGATTTGCAGGTTGAATCATTTCATTCTCATTTGGTTCATTGTAATCTTTAGTATCGGATGCAATCTCAAATACATTTGTGTCCTGCAAATTAATCTGACTGGTTAATTATACGTATCTGCACGAGTCAATTTATATAAGAAATTAATAATAATTAAGGAAATAGCATTATTTATTAATACTCAGCTCTATATAATGATAATGGATTAACACGAATAGATAAAAGTAATAATGTAATTAAGATTTCTTGAAATAACATATTTAATGGCATACAACGCTTTTTCTTTATATCATAGGCATCTGACATGAAGAATACTCAGCTATACGGTGAACTGCAATTTTCGAAAGCATTGTGCATGTTTAGAGAGAACATATGTAAACAAGCAAATTCATTACAGAATAAAAATCCATCTATTGAGAACTTACAATCTTCTACATTCGAGGTATATTCCACAAATTATCTTATATTAATATAATCGGAAATATATTTAGAAATTATATTTTTACAGAACTTGAGACAAGTAGCACAAGAAGGAATACTTTCTTCTAGACAAACTAGTCAATTCGAGACTTTTCTAGCATCTCAAGAAATTAATTTACGACTGCTGAGCATGGACGTCCTTAGTAGAAACGAAATATTTGCAATATGTGCGTTAGATATGGCTTTAACCATGAGTCCAATTTATTCTATTTCAAGCAATCTTTGCGATGTCGCAATGAAATATTTGAAATTGTGTAAAACATTTGACAATACAGAATACGAATATTTCTTTTCTAAAATTTATCAATTGTTACATGAAAGAAAAGAAGACCTTTCGGTAGAAAATATACTCTGTGATGCAAAAATCTCATTGAGTATGAAAGAGTTCAAAGCAAGAGAGGACATCTGGACTGATATAGCAACGAAACATCAAAAGTTCAAAGAATCACAGACAAATAAACATACAATTAATAAAATTCTGAAAGATAGTAACTACTTGCCAGGTTTAAAAATTCTGAGCAAAGCGATTGGTATCCCTAGCGACACTGAAAAATATATACAAATTATTTATTCTCATTTGAAACTCTTGCATACAATTATTCCAACTGATCATCAGATACTCACAGTTTCCGACATGTTAAAGACTCCATTGCATTATTACTTCGGTTATCAAATTTTTAATCTTGAAACAGAACCAGATAAACTCGAAAGGATTGCACATAATTTGCAAGTTAATTTAGTATACAGCATTCTTACAAACGCTTGTCCCATACTTTTGCGTGAAAAAAGTGTTAAGAAACCTATCAAAAATAAAGAAAATGGATGTATTATCTTGAACAAAGAATTCAGCCAATTGGTAGGTAGGACTTTATTAAAAGTAATATTCAATTATATTGAATAATATGAAATATCATTAGAGAGACACTGAACAAACACTTTTATTATTTCAGGATTTAAATCATGATACACAAGGTCCAAACGAATGTGTTTCAGAGATACTAACAGAGCTCTTGGAAATCTTACAGGGTATGAATGTGGATCAGTTTTCCTTGAGCGATGATGTTTGTAGATCAATTTCGAAGCATCCAGACATTAAAAATGTGTTAAGTAAAACATCTCGTCTTGCAAGACTAGATTTAAGTGAACTATCTATGGGAGACGAAACATTGACCTTTCTTTTGAACACATGGAATCTTATGTTTCTTCACGCAAGCTTAATTATCTGGACAGATCATCCTGCATTCAATAATTTACAACAGGCGGTTTCATTGATGTCAATCGGTTACTTAATCGGCGATTTGGGTCTGGTAACACTTACCTCGCTCAGATCGAAATTACTCAACAATATGATGTTAAGTAATCAATTTTTCATGGAACTCGAAGAACTTAACGAACCAATATGGCAAGATCTGGACATTACTCATGATCCGAAAGTGATTTTTATAATGGCCAGTGAATTTTATGGAACACCTCGTATCCGAGTAAGTTGACCTGTTATTGTTCATTTCTATTGTACATCACACTATACTTCGCTAATGGGTTCATGTTGCTAGGTTTGTAATCCAAAAACGATAAATGAAAGTTTGAAAGAGGCTTTCCATGAATATTTTGATTATTACTCGTCGAGATTCGAGGAATCAGAGCAAAACGCGGAAAAGGAAGTAACTATCATGTTACCCGATATTGTACAGCAATATCAAAACTTTATTTCTAGCAATTTGAAAAATAATATGCAGGACATAAACGATAGTCAAGATTTGTTATCAGTCGATGATTATTTTAAGCATATTAAAAAAAACGTAATAATTCAATACATACCGCCTTCGAATTCATACAACGTGATATTAAAGTATAAAAGTTTGTCCTGTACACATAATGAGAAAGAAACTAATTCGGTTAAGAGCATGCAGAAAGCTGACAGTGTGCGATCAAGTTTGCTGCAATATTTAGAAAGTTATTGTTGGGTTGTATCTTATCTTCTGCAAAGAATATTTAATGAGAATCCAACTATATTAGAAAACAATTGTGATAAATTAAAACGCACCGCTTGTCTCGAAAACTTGCTGAGCTCGTCTTGGATCACAGATATAAAAACTCTTTTCGAAAATAATGAAGCCCTAGCGGCTATTCTTGAAATAATACCGAGAGAAAAATTGTGGTCGCATTTCGAGGAGAGATTAAAAGAAAATGAATGGCACGATTGTTTGAAGCTTTTAAATGCTTTACCAGACAATCTGACCACCAGTACGGAATTACAATACTTTCGAGATAAAATTCTCAGTTATATTATTTCCAAAGAAGACACCAAAATATTGCAATATGTATATCAAATTAAAGATATTTATATTTTAAGTCAAACAGTATTATACAATGTGAAGAAATGGCACGTGAACATTTCTGTGAACGCTTTGCTCCATACAGTGCATCACGTGGACACTTACAAATTGCCTGCACCCTGTAAATTGCAATTAAAAGAAATCCTACACAGAGTGCTCATATTTCACAGAATGCTTCCATATTGTACGTTCAAGTCAGACAGCATTTGTTACAATGTTGCTTATTGTACAGATGAGATTGATCAATTTCAAGTTATTAGATCATTGATAAATGCGGATAAATTTGAATTGTGTTTAGAATGGCTGGAAAGCCAAGCATTCTCTTTGGAAATAGATCTTTCTGTGGAGCAAGACTTTTTGATGGGTCTCCTAAAAAGTGAATCTCAACATTTCAAGCAAACATCAAAGGTAAAATGAAATGAATGCAATTATCAGTGATGTTATCTAATTCTATCAATGCTGTTCTTTTTTTCAGTTTCTTCAATCTTTACCTCTGAATCAGTCAGTTAAACTATGCGAAATGGTATTAAAAAGACTAGACTCTATCGATTCAATGCAATTTATTTGTAATTATTTGTTAGAGCATTGCAAAGCAACCGAGACAATCAAATATAGAAAAACCATGATAGGAATTGAAATTTTACACATGCTAGATGTTCAAGAGAGAGCATTGCATATTCATCTTATAAAAGAACCATTACTAATGTTAGAACAGTTATTGATGAATTGTAAATTTGAAAGTGTTCAGAAAATACTAAATAAAATTACGGACCGATTGGCACAAGTGGGCATTTCGAGAGACGATTTCGATAAAACCATAAGATTTTATGCTAAAAAGTCATTAGATTGTCGCGTATCTTTACAATGCGATACTGTCGATAGCAAGTCGAAACGTACACAGTATTCGGAAACAGAAAACAACGAATTTGTTATGCCTGTTGTAGTTCCTACTAAAGAAGAATGGGTGCCTAATGATAAGGTATACGATGAAAGTCTGCTGTCTTGCATACTTATAGTGCACAATGATAAATTTTCTGATTCTAAATTTTTGTTAACAGGCTAGAAAATGCAGTTGTTGCAAAACTGTTATATTTTCCATGTTCAACAGGCGACATCATTGTCGCAGATGCGGTCGTGTTATATGCGCTCAATGTTCTCAACATCGTATGCAGGTGTCTGGTTATCCATCTTCTGTACTAGTGCGCGTATGCGATGATTGCAAACGACTTACAGTACTGCAAACGCGAGTACAACAAGGAACACCATCCACTGCTAGTAGTGAAACATTCGACTGCTGGAAATTGACGAAAGATGAGAAGCACAATGAATCTATTAGAGAAGAATTTTCATTCGAGTATGCGCCAAACATTTCTTTGTGTCTGGCCATACTTAACTTACATTCCGATCATGAAACGTACACCAGGTAATTGTTGTATTTATATATTATTATTACCATTAATTCGTTACATAAGGTGAAATTTTCTACATGGCTTTTTAATAATGCCTACGCTTTAAGGAAACATAACTTTGGTTGAAAGTAATTCTTTTAAAAAATAGTTGACACGCATACTTTCTTCACTTGTTTAATGTTCATGTTGGAGGACAATTTTGTATCCTTTTATTGTAATTTCTAAAGTATTTGTCGTGACTGTTGCAAAATATTCAAGAATTACATTAAACCAAAGTCTCAAAGCAATATATTCCCTTGTCGGTAATACTACAATTATCATTACAGTTTTTTGCTAGACCGATGCGACGAGATGAAGCGTCTTTTACAACCTGTTAGCGGAGGACAAGTAAATCCAGAAGTGGATCATACGGTGATCATCAAAATGATACGTTCTCTCTTGGTTGCGGCGAAAGTGAAATGTGCCAAACTTGGTTTCAACACTGGACTTGTACACTGCGATCGCTTTCTGTCGCAAGTAGACCTGATTGCCAGTTTAGTTAATTTCGACTGTTTGCACTACATACCTTCAGACAATTTGGATGGGAAAGCCCTGAAAAAATTAAGGGATCTACTGATTGAAAAAGAACAATGGATCCTTGCACTGGACGTGAGTACCAAAGCAGGACTGGATACTCAAGGCGTCTGGGTAACTTGGGGTAAAACATGTTTGAAAGTGGGATACTTCGATGAAGCTAGAGAGAAGTTCTCCCACTGTCTTGATAAAATTCAACACGAAGAATTTGACGATTGGGTGTTCCTATCATATCCAAGAGATTCAATGACTGAAATGAAAAGAGACCAGAGGTCAATATCTGAAAATAAAATCAACGAGGGTATAGAAATCACAATGGACGAGTTAAGCGTAAGAAAACCGGAAATCTCAAAAAACCGTCCACTAAAAGATCCACCACTGCTTACAGAGATTCAACAAATATTAGACAATCTGAGTACATACAAACAATACGTACAATACCCTCACCAGTGCAAGTCTAATGCTGCACAAGAAATATCGATTGCCTTCGGATATCTTAAAGTAACAAATCAGGGACAAACAACTCTTAAAAATCCATTTTCATCCATGCAACAAATTTACTATTACGAGACTCTTTATTATCTGTTAACGTATGGAAGTTTGAATTCGGTTATTGAGTTTTTCTTAAAACACGATCAATTTGACGAATGCTTAACGTTTACTTTGGAAAACGATTTAGAACCCGATTTATTTTTCAATGGAATTTATATGTACTGTTTGAAGAATGGATACAGTGAAAGACTCCACGAAGCGATGAAAAATAAAGATCCTAGTCTGCTAATTTGGAAGAAATATTTGATATACGTCTGTTACAGCTTAGAAAGGCGACAATACCTACATATTTTGTACCAATTGCAACTGTTCATGAAAGACTTTATACGAGCTGCGATGACATGCATTCGATTTTATCGCAGTGATATAAGTAATTACTCAGATTTGTGTGCTAAAGGACATTATTTGCTTGACGCTCGAGAACACTTGGAGTCCGAGTTGCAAATCGAAAGTTTAAACAGAAGAAGGAAGAAAAGTACGAGTTCCATGCACAGTAATCACGGAATATTAACAATGGAAATGGATCCTCCCGAAATAGATAAACATGTGAACACCATCTCTAGGCAAATGGAAATTGCAAAATTCTTAGCTACTTGCGAGAAAGAGGGAAGAACACCCGTTCAGTTTTTGAATTTGTTCCCGGGCAAAGATTCGGACAATGATAAAACTACTGAACTACCAACTTTATTCGGCAATCAGCAACAGAAAATAGATTTGGCTGTTCTAGCCATTCTCTGTGGGCGCAACATTGAAGAAGGATTTGGGATTGCATTCAGAATAATGCAAGGTATACGAACAATTACAATTCCACACTATATATAAATACCTTTTGATATACTACAGTATATTCATTCATATTAGTGATATTGATATATATATCCGTAATATGATAAATACATGTTTACATATTATTTCAGATTACAATCTACCACAACAGAAAGTGTATTCTTTAGCTGGTCATATCTTGACACTGAAATGCGATATTCCTGGAATAGAGCAATTGGTTAAATGTTGTCATTCCTCTGGAATATCAAATTCAAACATCATTTCAGACTACGTTCTAACACATTGTATAAAATTATTGTTGAATCGGTCGCACGGTGAAATGGAAGCAGCTGTTAAAAATGATGTACATAATCTGATCAAACTGATAACCGATATAGAACTCAAAGTAAGATTACACGTTAAGACATTTTAATCCCGCAAGATTCATCACCGCGACCTTCTTAGTTTATTCAGTACATTTCATGATTGTAGATAAATGCATATATCGAGTGTAAGCACTTGAAGACTGCGTACTTGTTGGCTGTTAACCATTCAAGAGCACAGGACATAAGAAAAATTTTGAAAGAATCTGACAGACTTGGACAAACGGCAATTAAAGCAATATGCATGAAATGGCTTCAGCAAGAACCAAAATCATGACCCTAGACTGTCTTATAAAAGTAAGTAATATATTTTCCTCTATTACACGTCTCTACAGATTTTAAAAAAACAATATACGTATAATTGTGTTTCAAGTGATTCCAAGTATCGAGTAAGAAAAGTCTTAACGCATTCCGTAAATATTTGTATAATGTAATGTACAAAGCGAATTTATTTTTCATAGCTTTTCACTTTTTAAAAGTGGTAATTATATAAGTGAAACTTCAGAGTTTATAACTAGATAAGTGTAAATTAATTGTAACATAGAAAATGCAATAACTGCAGTGTTTATAAACAATTTATTTAAGTATATGTATAATAATAAATAACATTGGAATAATTAATAAAATACGTCTATTTTCATAAGCAGAATAATACATCTTTCGAATGATTTGTTATTATAGTGCTTACAAAAATATATTTAAAAATGTCCTCTTTCCTTGCTCCCAATTTGTGCAAGAAGTGTGACTACTAAGAAGTGATTGTTATAAAACAATGCTGGAATGTAATGTATTCATATTCGAAAATTCTAATCAAACAATTTCAATTACCCTCTTCGATAAGTCGCATGAAAGTTCAAAGTGGTTGTGATTATATTTATAAAAATAAGAAAATCTATTATACTCTGATGACATATCTTTTCGATTGAAAGATAAAATTATTTTACAACATGACAGGGTACCAATTATTCTGCAATGGTTTATTTATGATTTTTTATCTTCACTCACTAGAGATGACAGTTTTTCTTCATATTTTTCTGCAAACGCAGGGTCTGTATTTTTAATGGATGAAAGCAAAGAATCCTTTTCTTGTTCGGACCAGTTATTGCTCCATTCTCGAAACAGTTTCACCCGACATTGAAATATGCTCGGAGGTCTGTCGGATCCTTCAGCACATCCTAGAGTTTCCATTCTAGGGACTAATCCATTCACAAGACCAGCAGGCCCGCACTGTTCCAGGAGTATGCTCATAAAGTCACTTCTCTGCATTTCTGACCACTCTTGAAACCATTCTATTACATAGCGCAATTGAGCTTCGTTCGATAGCAGAGCAGACATACTTTATCTTAAAAAAAAAAAAAATTTAATTATCTATATTTTACATTAAATTGACTGTTATTACGAAATTTATAGGATCAAAGCAGAACAGGTAAAAACAAATGAAAAAGAATAAATATAAAAGTATTATTGAAAAGTTGTAAAAACAAAACAATTTTTCTCGATAATTAGTAAGTATTTAGATCATGTGAAACTGGATATTTTTAATTTTCGTAACAACATAAAAGGTATGGGATAAAAGAAATGAATGTTTACCGGTCACGTTTTCTTTTACCGGCGATGTAACTTTCGTTCCCTTATAATCGATTTATCGCTTTTCAGCATCACAAAACGTTCAGGGCAAGATGCTTGTCAACACGGTTGCAATGACAAATCCATCTGATCGTACGAAAACGGACTGTGTACTATTTTAGAGTGGCATACAAAAAATCTACAATAACAAACGTAATAAGTATAGTTACGGGTACACTGTTAATCGATCAATTTGCATTTCTTAGGGTTAACTTCGATCTCCTCTTCAAAATCCGACTCACTCTCCGATGTTAGCCGATCTAAAATTGATAAAAATTTATTAGTTTTCTCGACCTATCGAACTAATAATTTAGATGGATATGTCATTTCCCGATTTATTTACTTGCAACACTGATAGAGCTGTCTTGTTTTTCTATTAAGCCGGTCAAAAAATTATTAATTTTAACTTGACTTTCCTTCAAACACGAAATTAAGCCGCTCAAATTATTTTCGTTCAGCTTGACACTACTATTATCTTCATAAATACACCCATTGTTTTCACTAATTTTTACATCCACTGTCATATCTGTCATCGCGATTTACTTTCGACAATTTTGTATTTGTTCGTAAAAATATTTGCATTGATAAGCATGCAACTTTTATATCGCTCAAAGTTTGAGCTATTTGGAAAGAGCATGTGGACTTTTTTTATAATACATAATCGTGTGAACAATGAATTTTGAATAACGAAAATTCAATCTAGAATACAGTTAAAGTTTTCTTAAACTGTAATGTCGGAAAGATAATATCTTTATTGAATTTATCAGTTTAGTAAAATTTTATAATTGCGAATGTAGGATTCTTCGATACATGTGAACTCGCCATAAATGACGCAGGTTCTAATACAGGCTAAGAAGGTAATGTAGGGTTCTTCCGCTAGGCGGCGCCACGTCCAACTTCCGGCAAAATCTGCAAATAGCGCCATTACGCGTAGTGGCAAAACGCCCAAGCTTGTAGTCGATTAGTGTTCAGGATTCCTTCGCTAGGTGGCGACATGTTCAACTTCCGGCAAAATCTGCAAATAGCGCCATTACGCGTAGTGGCAAAACGCCCAAGCTTGTAGTCGACTAGTGTTCAGTATTCCTCCGCTAGGTGGCGCTGACGTTACCAGTGCCGGTAACTCGGTCGGTAACGTTTGGCTAACAGTTTGAGCGTTTTGCCGCTACGGTCTAGTGGCGCTATTTGGAGATTTTCAGGAGCAGATGATTCCTGCCGCTTATTGCACTACCGGTTATGGGAATATCGGCAAGAATCACTTGTTCTGTTCTTTAGGGGTTGGATATAGTCGTAGGACTCAGGTTTCGAAATTATGGTACAGGCCTAAGGTTGCTCGAGACTATGACGTCACGTGGAGCGAGACGCGCGGCCGGGTCAAGGGGGTCACAGCCCTCGAAAATGCCTCGGAAATTGCTACTAATTCCGAAGCCTGATTGAACCTTTGGATTGAAACTCAATCCAAAATGAGAGTGATCCAGAAAGTCTATTATGAGATTATTTATTGAGAATTTGAAAATGACACTGTGATGTCTTCGACAGCGTTTGAATCTAAGAAAATTTCACGGTAACTCTTACGTAACGTGTACATACATATACGAGTCGGTGATCACTGACTTGTATGATCAGTGACGTAAGTGGAGACACCGCACACAAACAGCTTGCATTTAGTATAATTTCGTGAACTGGTCAACCACACATTCTTACAGTCGTTACTGTATATATCGAGATCCGTCTGGTTACTTACTTACATATGATATAGGTATTTTGAATAAATGTAACAGTCAAGATATTTACATTCTATCTGCTTTTCATTGATGTCCATGTAAAACGTCTTGTTAGGTTTGTTTTCCAGGTTGTCAGACTTAAAGGAGGAGCGGCAGATAGGTTATGAATAGTTCACAATCGTAAATAATAAATTATAGGAAGCTATCGGACGCTGTTATCAAGATCACGAGAAATCGAAAGAGTTTTATAGAAATGATGAGTGTCCTACCTGTGATAAACGCTTTTTCCAGGTAATAATTAATACATAGTAAATAATACTTGGTTTTTCGATATTTCCGCTATTACAATTACAATTATTTATTGTTGCAGACTGTCACTGCGTTCGTTGTCGATCGTTAGCCCACGAAATATTTCTATGTACACGCATCCATTACATTTTCAAGTTACCAACATATTACTGTAAATAATCGAATCTATATTTCTTTTCTATATTTCGAAAATTAATTGGGTTTAGTACTACATTTTACACCGTTTTTCTTCGCAGAGGATTGCCAATTAGAAAGAAAAGGAAAATAGATCCTGCTATAGCCAGAGCTAGAGAGGATAGGAGAAAAAGAAAATTGGAGAAACAAATTAGGCGTTTGGAAAAGAATGCTAAACAATTGAAACCAATCATGGAAGTGGAAATTGCGGCTGATTTGATGGAACAGAGAGAGTATGTTGTACGTTACGTTGTTCTCTACCTTTGGTTGCTTCCATAATCGGTTGTTGCAACATGTATGTTACAGGGAAAGGTTCCGTGATTCCGTTGCAGTATCTCCCGAAGAGATAGAGAGGAGATCATTATTACGAAAAGAATGGTCAAAATACAAACTAGATCAGTGGATAAGGGACGTACGTCTCGTAGAATCTATCATGGATTCGCAGGAAAGAGCTCTGTCGGAATTAAAAGCGGAGTCCGAGTATCTTTATGAAAAAGCAATAGAAGTAAGCGTCATTCGAGTAGTACGGTATCGTCGAGAGAAGATGAATTTAATTGCAATTGATACAGAATGATTCTATGAGCGGTTGTGGGCGAACTTATTTATCAGTTATAATATTTTCCTTTCAGTTTGACGAATCGTTTTTGCCGTACAGCGCGTCCGGACCGGTGAATACTCCACCGATACAGAATTACGAGAGCCCAGATGGTGCATACACAGATGTTACTGTTAAATACGAAGGAGAAGACTAAGCGAATAGAATCGATAATACGAATAAAGAATCAAGAAATGCAAGAAAACAAAAGTTCCGTGCGTCTGTTTATTTATACCGGTCTAAACGAGAAACCCTTAGGATTTTCTTAGAAAATTGTCACTTCGAATTTGAAATTTCTAAAAGATCTAACTCGGTGATGTTGCCGTCGAACCGTGACCGGTCAATTTGCAATCGGTCGATGGTCGATCGTCGATTTGTATTCGAATTTTTGTTCTCTTTTGCACAGAGGGCACGTGTTGCTAATCTTGAGACATCGACGTAAACAATCCGCATGAAAAAGATGGTGGCAAGGCGTTATTCTCGCTTTGACCATATTGCAGAGGCAAACGGCGCAAACGTCGTCGAAACGGGAAATCTCCTCGGGCGTCGCTTTCCTATAATAATTTAGAAATTGCTGTTCGCATTGCAACAGAGGCGCAAACTTTTGCAAGAGGTCTTTTAATCTCAAATGAATGTTCACGTAGCTCGTAACCAACAGAAACCGCCAGGACGTTGTCGGCAGAAGGAGTAATACGTGGAGAACGGCGACGACAATGGTGAATGACCTTAATATCACCGGAGCATAGAGTTCCTCCATGTTCTCGAAAGCTTCTACGCGAAAGAGCTTTAAAATCGACGGGAACATCTCGGCGAAGAGCTTCTCCGTCGCCGAGTAATACGTCCACGTTATCATGATGTAAAACGTCGACGGCCTGGAACAAGAATAAACATATCGAACGATTCTTTCGGATTGTACGCGCGCACCCCTATTCGCTTCCCTCCTTACAATCGAATTCGTGATTACGATCGACCTACAGAGCACGCTACGCATAATATACATATACATACTACGCGTAGTATCGTGGCATGCGTATGTATGCCACAATCTATTTCTCTATTTCTTCCTCTTTGCCTTTGCATCACCTGTCACGCTTACCTATAGTTATGGAGACCCTGCTCCAAACCAAACACGAGGAGCATGAACGTTAACGTAACGACGAATGTAACGGCCTTAGTCCACTCTAGTACTATTTTCGTAGCGGACATAGCTAAATGTTTAATCTTTGATCTTTCGGTGATAGTTATGTACGGCGTCCAATCTTCCTTCTCGATCAATTCCTTGATGTAGCTAACACAGTAAGTGATCACGTTGTAAAACATCAACGTGTAAAGACACGTCATTTCGGGTCTGGACAGTAACAACAAATCGGTCATTTTCAGGAATAAAATTTGATTGGTCATCACCGAAATGTTCTGCATCTGCAGGAAAATGGTTTCGGCCCGATCGATCCGCTCGTGAAGGACCGTCAAGAGTTTGCCGAGATGCTGCCACATCGTTTCGACACACAGCCGTACAATATGCGTATATTTCGCATAAAACGGCTAGCCGAACAGATAGATGGCCGTGGAAAGAATTCCTCGATTAATTTCTCTGTCGCGATCCACGAATCACCGTGGATCCTTCCTTCCTTCCCACCCTTCCGTCACCTCCACCCTCTTTCTTCCGTTCTTCTCGCCGGACCTTACGTTTTCTCTCCTGAAACGTAAATGATGTTTAGTAACATCATCCTTTTCGATTTTCCGATTTTACGGTTCGCCGGGTACATTATCGCGACAAATGAAGTTGACAAGGTGATTTAGGGTGGCTATTAATAGTCAATGAATGGGCATCTTTGTTTTTCGTAACGGTCAACCGAGAAGATTTGCATATTAATGGAGGGCCCGTCAAGAAAATCCACTAAAATCGGAAAAGACGTGTTCAGAAGAATATTCACGACATCGTGCGGCTATAACGGGGCGGAAAGCAAAAATTTCGCATGGCAACCAGGACCTATTACGGGGGAGAGGGCAACAGGTATACGTTGCCTGATCCTGGGGGTCAATTTAAGCCTTCTCGCCCCCGCCCCACGCCCCCATTTCTCTCTCGCTCGTTCGCTTTCTTCCCCTTTCTCCGTCCCCTCTCTCCCTTCTGCCTTTTCTTCACTTCCCTATAAAACAAAGCGCACTTCTCCTGAATGGCACACTCAACGTCTTCACCGTGACTTTACGCATTCGCGTCCCGGTATTTTGCACGATTTCGTATTTTTTTCCTTTCAACGAGAAATTTCCATCATCACCACCTGTTCTCGATTCCGATTCTACGTAACACGACAATTTGTTTAGGGTGAGCACCAACGGTACACGTACATCGTGCACCGTATCGAAATGTTTACTCGTTATATCGGTTTTCGATCGATCCAACCATCGCGCTTTGGTCGTTACGTTCTCACGTTTCCTCCGCTCACGCATCGTCGAATCAGAGCTATCGAATCCACGATCGAGAATCAAACGAGACAGAGAGGAGAAAAGATAAAGGGCGTGGGAGAGGTATAGAGGTGCAGGGGAGAGAGGAAAGGTAAAAAGGAAACAGAGGAACCGGAAACCGCTCGAACAGAAAAGATCGGAGAGAAGACGAAAGGAAGATTATTATCGTATCTCTGTAGTAAATCCGTTGTTAATCGTTCTTAATTTAAGCACATGCCATTGCTTTGTACAATTAACGCTATTAGAATTGAAAGTGGGAGGAGTATAGACGATGCTCTGGTAGCGCGCAGGCGAAAAGACAAAAAAGATATGCTTCGCGTTATATTACGTTAGATTAGTGAACCTATATGGATCAGGTAGGAAGAGAAGAGAAGAGAAAAGAGACGAGACGCTGAAAGAGAACCTGGCATCGATCGGAACCAACGCAAATCCTTTCGCTATTCTTAGTATACGAAAACTTGGAGAGAGCAACACGAGTCTCTACCTATGCTCCTCCGAAACGACCACCGAAGCTCCGCGTTTTACCATTTCTATGCGTAAACTCGAAACATTTCGAGTTTCGTTCGAAACTCCTGTCGATATCGTTTCCCTAGCGAATTTTTCCGGGCTGACGCGAACACGAACGGCGGGTCCATGTTCGCAGCTCGACGTAAAAAGTATACCCGCGCACGGTATCGTCAAGTTGCACCCGTATTCGCAGCATTATCACGGGCGTTGCGAACCCCCGCGCGCGCATAACGATAGTTTAGCGGGCAAATGCAGCGCAGCGCGCAGGAAACGCAGAAGCACGGTTTCCCCGGTGGAACGATTCGCGAAAATGAGACAGATCGAGACGGTAAAAGGGAAGAAGGCGGTGATCACACGACGAACAGCGACGAAAGGTCGAAGAGCAAGAGGGAAAATCGTTTCTTTGCTTCCTCCGCGTACGGTGCGGCTATCGATAAATCGCTCTCGGCAGTAGTCTTTGTACTCGGTATCGTCGAGTACCACGAGGCGCGAGTACTATCTGTGTCCCGCGTTTAGAATCTCTCGTGTTCCCCGCGTCTTACATCACGCAGCGACCGTGCGCAAACCATGCGAGACCGTTGCGAACGTCCACAAAAGCAAAAAGGGGGCCAAGGATAAAAATTAAGGCATTTCCTTGTTACGCGTACAACCATATGATCTATCGCTTACACACGCGAGCATCAAATCTAAAAGAACCGAACGATAAGTGTAAATCGGTAGAGATAACGACGAATATTCGTTGTTTCATTTTGCACAACGAAATGGTAATGGGATTTCTCTGCTCTTCACGAACGCGATCGTCGGACGAGCGGCGTAGAGAGACTCTGTGCGTTCGACGTCGGCACTCGTTTTCGCGTGTACCTATACGCACACACATGCGACCCCGCACGTACGTACATACACGTTCGTCCGTAGGTTATCGAAAATTAGTCGAAAATGTGAGACCGCGAGCGATAAAACATCTCGCGCGCCGTACGACCATCGACAACGGTTTCGCGATTCGAACAAAAACGCTTGTCAACATTGCATTTCAACTTTGTTGCAGATCCACCAACCGAAATGCCGGCCGTTCAGACGATCTCCCTAACCGCGCTAGTACTCCTCGTGCTCGCGTAAGAACTCTGTATAAATCTAAAATCGTCGTGCACGTTCACGATAAACGTATCTTTAATGTGCCGCAAACTCGAGATCTCGAGATCGAGGTCGAACGTTTCGAATTCGACGTCGATCTCGAAATTTTCCTTAACGCAGCGGCAAAGATATATATATGTATGTACAATGATCGTCCCCCCGAGTCGAGAATAACCGAACAATATCTTTCGATCAGGTTCGACAAATGTTTCGGGTATTCGACGATGAAGCTGAGGGCCGAGCCGTTGCCTCCTCGCTGCGAGCTTTGCGGCACTCAGTGCAACGAGTGTAAATTCGGTGTGGTGACATTGCCCTATTGCGGCGAAGTATGCGCAAAGGTCAGCCATCATCGGGAATCGGGTCGAAATCGAATCGATCGACTTGTTGCCGGCCTTGTTTGCGTTCGGAGTCTCACGCTCTTGATTTTTCAGGGCCACGGCGAATTCTGCGGAGGACCGAACGACATATACGGTATCTGCGGCGAGGGTATGTACTGCAATTGCAACAGCTGCCACGGATGCAGCGAGGCGGGAATGAAGTGCACCGAGGCGGAGTCGGACCTCGACTGTCTGATCGCGCACAAATTCCATCGATCCTTTTCGTTCGCCTGAGTTCCCGCGAGAGGAACAACGTCAAAAGGGAACCACCGCTCTCGACTAACAATCAAGGAATTCGCGCAACCCCGCTGCTACATCGTTTGAATTGTAACCACGACCCGATCGATCAATCGAATCGGATAGAATTGTACTAGTGAGTAAAACGCGAGCAAACCAGTAGAGAAACACACTTTGTCGGTTTCTTTCGTTTTTCTGGCGACGAGATGCGTTTATTAAATATTGTAGGAAGAGACCTACTCCGAAAAGCGAAACACCTATAGGAAATGTATGGTTGATATATGCGTTAAATGTGCATCATCATCATCGCCGACGTCATAGTACAGGATACAGAATACAGGATACATACATACATACGAATATCTCAAAACTATATAACAACTACGTTCCACGCCATCGTTGACCAGCCCTGCACTCGATCTCACACGAACACAACAAATTATTATTTCCGTCAAAAGTCTCGGTATCCGCGTTGAGCATGGTCGCATGAGTTTTATCGTATACGCCATACGCAATCAGGGAAGAGAAGAACGAGCACGATACATAGGACGGATAGATAGATAGATCAATACATAGATAGATAGGTAGTGAAATGAGGGAATGAGATTTTGTGGGAAATGAGAAAAGACTAGTTAGAGAAAAGGAGAACTGTGGAAGAAAGTATGTTTGTATATGTACGTATGTGTGTGTGTGTGTTTGTGTGTGTGAAAGAAAGCACGAGTGTGAGAGAGAGAGAGAGAGAGATATTTCAATCATTAAAGTTCATTTATCAAAGAGGTACATTTATTTCCGATTAATCCGCTACAAGTCGTGATACTTTCTATTTCGACAGAAGCAATCTTATTAAGTAAACATAATAAAGTAACGTTGAATCCGGTATTCGTTTCACTGTTCGGGAGAGCATATTTCGATCGCATAAACAATCAAACGATTTTTCCAAACGCAATTCGATCAGATTGGATCCCTCGGAAGAGAAAGTAATTGTACCATGTATTACCCGCATTCTGTAATTGATTAATATAAACGAATGAAAAAAGAAGGTATCGTGTATTGTCATGCTTTCTTGTTACGAATTATATCCTCTCGTGTTTTCGCTCCTAACGCGATCCGTGAAAAGAAGATATGAAAATAAGTTCTCTCGACGAACCGAATGATTTCAGTGATGTCGTACGATCAAAAGATACATGTACCTCCAACGATTCGCAACGAAGACATGTACGTACACGTGTATACGTGGGTACACAGAAATGGATACCGAAGAGAAGAGAACACTGTTATCCGATGGCACAACACGGAACTTCTTTCGAGACGTTTTGGGCTTGAGTGTACACCGGGCTATGGTTAAAAATTAACTGGTCGCTCTACGAATATTTTCGCGGCTTGCCAGCGCACCGCGGCGGGCTAACAGTAGCAATAACAGTAGCGGTAGCAGTGTCAATGTCGTTGCCAAACGCCGACGTTGGTCAGCACCCGAGGCTATTTCGATTATTCTTCGATAATTATGGATCCGTTCGTCGCGACGAGTTCGCTGTCGGATGAAGAAGCAGAAAAGATGAAACGAAAACCGAAATCGTAACTCGACTTACGCGGACTTGTGAAAACAATGAAAAAGAAGCGATAGAAAAAAAAGAAAATACCGTTCGTGAACTAACACAAGCTAACGACAAACACGGTTCTACCTACGAGAAGTATCTCTCTGCACGCGTACATTATACAACATTGCTCGGAATTAGTAACCGTCGCGTCGCACAGTGGTCCGGATCGAAAGAAATAAGTGACATTCAGTCCGAAAAACGAAATTTCTCGTATTGATATCTAATCGACGAATATTATTTCTTAAATGTCCGTGGACCTCGAAAATGAAAGAATTAGTACATTTTAATCTATATTGCGGTTGTAATAAACATTGAAACTTGGACGTTTCAAAAATGGTTTCCCTTTAACGAGATATCCAGACGCTTCTATTTCATATTTTCTCTCGATTTTTGTTCTAAATTGGAGAGCAGACTTCTGTGATTAAGAGTCTTGTTTTTAATAGCAATTCATGCACGTATTCTATTAAAGAAATAATGTTGAATACAGTAGGAATTTGCGAAATTTTCTACGTTAATAGAGCATATTTTTGTAATTCCACAGAATTCCGCTTTAAAACCATTTGTAACATAACGATAATGTATCATTCACGCCCAAATTTCGTGTCGATATCTCTTACGGTTCAGAAGTTACATTCGAATGTCACTAAATTTTCTGATCCGGACACCATTGTGCCTCGTCACCGATGAAAACTCGTCTTCGTTTCTCCAAGTTTCCGTCGAAACTAATCGCATGATCCTCGGTCACTCTCAATGACTCCGGTATTCTGGGTATTCTCCGTACTTCGGAGGATTTCTTGGTCGTTCGACGAACACGTCCATGTATGCTCGCACAGACACACACACACACACTCCGAATCCGAGTACCTGTCAACCGTGAACGCGCGAAGGCACGAGAATAAGAATAAAACCGAGAGATCCTGGGCGAGATTATTGTTCGTTCTGTCTCAGTTGCTTCCTGGCTTTGAAACCCCGAAAACCCGCTTGGATCTTAGTCGCCGCCGCACGGGCCATTTCTTGTTTCCTCCGTACCAGAAAACCGCGCACTCCGGCTTGAATTTTCGTCGCGGATTTCTCCTCCAGCTCCGCCGTTCTCTGCTCGTGCTCGTCCCGGGTTTGTCCGCGCTGGCGAACAGTCCCGTTCGACCCTCGGGAATCCCCTTTCCCGTTCTTCTTCGATTCCTCGAGTCGCTTCCGGACTCGGTATCCCCGAAAATTCGCCTGAATCTTCGTCGCAGCCATGCTAGCCTTCGAATCCTCGTTCGAATCCGGTAGCATCGCGAATCGGTCGCCGCGCTTCGCGTATTTCTTCTTTCTATCGTCGATCGGATCGCGACTCTGATTTATTCCTGGATCCGCCGCATCTTCTGCTTTCTTCCGGAGGACGTTCGATGCGCCAATTACAAGAGTCTACTCTTGTTCCTGTTCTCTCGAGTATTCCTCTCAAGTATTCGTACACTGTACGAACCTGCGTATCTATGTACACGTACGTGTTCGCGTATTTCTTCTTTCTTTCGTCGATCGAGTCGTGCGACTCTGATTTATTCCTGGATCCGCCGCACTTTCCGGGAACGAGATCTTCATCCGCCGGAGGACGTTCGACGAGCGAATTACAAGAGCTTACTATTACTCTTACTCTTGTTCCTGTTGTTGCAATTATTCCGCGTACACTGTACGAACCTGCGTGTACGTGTCCGTGTCTCCGTGCCCGCGGGCATGTACGTGTATTCACGTATCTCTGTATGCACGTGCAGTTTGCCGCGATCGAAATGTCCCGTGTGTCACCCACCAGTGTCAGAGTAAAATCGATCCGAGGTATTCGTCACATGTAATCTGATGGAACAGTTGATGGATCTCTTCCGTTCGCTCCGTAATCGATTCCGTTACATGTTACAGACATAGCAGAAGAGAGGAAAGCCGAGTACTATGCGTCCGGAAGGAGCGTCTCGCTCGAGCGTTAGTCGCGCGAGCGCCTATAAACACGCCACTGCCCGATACTGTCCGAGCAGCGCGATAATCACGTAACGCGTAACTCGTCGTCGAAAATACGTAACCCCTGGTCGCTTTGACGCGTTCGCGTCCGCGCATGCGCGCTAGATCGGCCACGATCCATCCGCCGGTGGACGTTCGATGCGCGAATTACGAGAGTTTACTCTTACTCTTGTTCCTATTCCTGTTCCTGTTCTCGCAAGTATTCTTCGTACAAACCTCTGTATCCATACACACGCGTGTACGTACGCGTACATGTATGTGTTCACGTATCTCTGTATGCTTGCAGTGACTTATATCGGGAATTCGCTGTATTGTTCAAAATGACTGGTTCCCAATTGTTTCCTTCACAATTACTGAAATTATGAAAATGTTCCCTTCAGAAATCTGTGAATCAACTTCTTTATTGAGGCACGTGTTCGAATGAAAATGGTATGAGGTTCGAATAAATGTAGTCTTGTAATTATTATAGTGATTATAATTAAAACAGTGAAAAATAATTTTACTGTTTACTATGGTTTAACACTAGAACCACCGAGCAATAAATGCGACTGACGTATATCGCTTCGTAACGAGACTGTGGCCATTCAGACTTCATACAACTTTTATTGCGGTATCAGCTTCATTAAAAAATTACGTATGAAAACATTTTTAGAATTTCGGCAAAAATTAGGAACCAGTCATCTTGACTGGTATGGTAGTTCTAGTGTTGATGAAATAAAAATTGAATGTGTCTTCTCGCGTGTGTCATGTCCGGTGGTTCGCTCAAGAATAAAACGAATAAAACCTCAGATAAAGAATTATTCCGAACTACTGTTTAAACCGAATGATATCACTCGAGGAGGAGAAACAAATAGAATGTCACGTCCGGTGGCTCGGCCGCTCAAGAATAAAAACGAATAAAACTTCAGATAAAGAATTATTCCGAACTACTGTTTAAACCGAATGATATCACGCGAGGAGGAGAAACAAATAGAATGTCACGTCCGGCGGGTCGGCCGCTCAAGAATAAAAACGAATAAAACTTCAGATAAAAAATTATTCCGAACCACTGTTTAAACCCGATGACGTCACGCCAGGAGAAGAACCAAATAGAAATAAGATACAACTTAAAAATTCTATTTATCTTCCTGCAAGACACGCGACACATGTTACAGATCCGAATCGAATTTGGTGCAACGAATATATCGACGTAAAAATTAAAAACCTGGACGAATAAATCCGTCACCCACGTACCAATGACGTGACATTCAACATGCTGAAGGAGCCCCGTCCACTTCCACGCGTCTATCGTAAATGCGATAATCGACGAAAATACGAAAATAACATCATATGAAACGCGTTCTCGTATTTTACGAGAATGCATACACACGTACAACGATTCGCAGGAAATACACGACGCGCCTTGTGCGGTCGCTTACAGGGCGACTAGGCGAAGCCGTATCTGTTATACTATCCTCGAAATTACGTCTTCATTTTACAGGAAAAGTAAAGCGACTTCTCGTTACTCAAGTTTCTCGAGCCTTTGCCTCGGAATCGAAGTCGACATTTTCAACAGTGAAATTCGTGCTTGACGCGCTCACGTCAACGGCGTCATCCGATCGTGACGCGTGCAAGCGTTCCTTTTCCTCCTCGTCATCGGTTAAAATCTCTTCTATGACAATGCCGTTGGACGTTCTGTCGAGAGCCAACGGTTCACGAACATCGTCGACGTCGGAATCGGAACGTTCCCCCGCGAGACTGTTCGCTTTGTCCCCGTCGAAGTCAGGGTCGACGCGGACGATATAGGACGGCATATTCACACAAGACGCTGACCAATTCGAGGCGTTTTCGATCAGTTGCATGCTCTTCGGTAAATCGAAGGCCAACAAGACACACGTGTCGGGGGATTCGTAATGGAACGACGGGGTGTCGGGTTTAGCAGTAAGCGAGGCTTTCACAGGCTCGTCGCGTTCTAAAGCACGAACCGTTGCGTTCATCGGCGATATTCGAACTTTGGAAATTTCCGGTTCACGCACTGGTACCGGAAACAGTAACGGCAGCGGCAAAGAGTCGTGAAACTCTCCCGTATGTCTTGGCCAATGAGAAATGCCCGATCCTAGCGTCCCAGAATCCTCAGGGTTCTTCTGAGACAGAAGAAGAAGAGAACGGAAATGATTGAAAAGCATCATTTCGAAAGTGATAAGCTAGTACTCACTGGCTGGATATTTTCTACTGGCGACGACGATCCTGCTTCCTGAACCACGGACGTCTCAGGGGTGTCCTGTCGATCATTCTCTTCTCCGTCAGATTTCTTCGATTTCCGGCGTCGGCGTAGAAACTCGCGTACACCTTGCAAAAAGCGGTCACATTTTGAAAATTTTCACTGCACTTACACACACCCGCAGCGTCTCGATTGCGAGCTTGTACTATACTAATACAGTGCTACTAATACAGGGGTTGTTTTTGAAGAGTTAGTTTAGTGCGGGTAGTCGAACGGAAAGGTCGAGTGACAGTTTTGTGTGCAAGTTACCGGAGCTGCGGGGAGAAATTTTGGAGTATTTTGGAAATCATTCAGGTCGTATTATTTCTTTAACACGTTGACTGCCATGTCTCCCATAGGCGAGTGACGGAATTATTTTTCCAGGTTCTAAAATTAATTTTTACGTTAATATATTCATTGCACCAAATTCGATTGAGGTCTGTAAAATGCAAGAAAGTTGGAGGACTACTCAATATCTTGCACTTCATTTCTTTCAATTTTTATTTCATTAAATAACTTTGATTTTATGGGATATTTTTGTTAAAATATTACTGTTCTGTCCCCACGTACACATACAGTATATGTACATAGTATAGTACGTAGATTTATGCATGCGCACTGATAGTTACTACTTACGAATAATGATAGTTACTACTTACGAAATTGAATTATTCGAACAGCCGCGTCCAACGAACTGTTTCGTGAATCGATTACCGGTTCCCTCGACAGTTCGGATTGATCTCGATTTTCTGAAAACCGCTCGCGTGTGACCGTCGTTTCGTCGATCGTGCCGACCGAAGTGCTCGCGACGCTGTCTCCTTCGACTTCGCTGTCGTCTCTCGTATTGCTGGCCACGTCCGTGGGTCCTACCGTTGCCGTAGAAACTGTTGCACGCTCCGATGCAGCATTATCGAAAGAGTCTGCACCCTCGGCGCTTTTTTTATCCGTTTCCTCGAGGGTGGAATCATCGCCGGTCAAATGTTCTATCAGTTCTCTCGCGATCTCTTCCTCCGAGTTGCAAGAGTCCTTTCTCTCGATACCGCGATCGTGACTGCTCGTGACCTTTTCCCCTTGAGAAGGTGACAAAGGATTTACCTCCGATAAAGGATTCTCGTCGGTCGTTGCTTTCGCCGTCGGAGACACGGCATCGAACGAAGCGGAGGTGGATGCTTCAGGTTCGCAAGGAGCATTACCGTCGTCGTTCTCTTTCTCGGATAGATTCTCAAGGTTCGTCGACTCGCTTCCAACTTCCACGGAGGATGTCGCGTCTCGGAACGAGTCCAAGTTCAGTTCGGGCACGCACGGTTCAGCCAGGGTCGTGCGATCCTCGAGCGTTTCCTCTCCCCGTGCTTGATCCGCGCAGACAGTGGTTTCCGAGGGATGATTTTCCGACATCTCCGCAACCTCGTCGCGCGTCGCGTCTTTCTCGCTCTTGCATTTCTCCTCCTCCTCCTCCTCCTCTTTGATGTTACCCAGGTCCTTGTACGCGAGAGTTCGATCGACAGCGTCCGTTATATCGCGTACGAAATCCACGTGACTGTTGTCCGGTTCGCACGTTTCCGCCGGGTACGCGATGTACTCGCCGAACGGGTTAGTGTCCTGTTCGATCGTGCCGGGAAAAATCTCTTCGTCGCTTTGTTGCGAGTCTGTGCTTTTGTCCGGTATGATCACAGTGGTCACCGACTCCGGTATCTCGCAGGGCGAGCCCTCCGTGAGAACGTAACAGGAAGGATCTACATCTCTCGAGCAATCGACCGGTTCTCGGTCTCGTTCGGGCTGTTCGCCGTCGTCTAAATCCACCCTCGTGGTCACGCCATCCTCCTCCGCGCTCGAACTTATCACCGTCGAAGCTTTCGATTCTTCTCGAGGCATCGTCTCGTCGTTCTCGCTCGCACACAACGAGCCTTCTGCCGTATCGCATGCACCCTTTCCTCCAGACGTTTCACCAGCAACGCAAGCCGCCTCCAGGTTATTCCCGAACAGAATGCTCGATTTTTCCGATTCCGATTCCGACGTGCGATCCACCGGACGCGAGGCCACGGACCCGCGGTCGTCCTCGGCTATCAGCACAGTTTCCGACGAGGTCAACGTGTTCTCGATACTCCGCTCAACCGTCTCGATCTCGATCAATTTGCTCTTCAGCTCGTCGTTCCCCCCTACCGTTCCCTGTTCTCTCTGTTGCTCCTCACCGATCGTCGTAGCCGAGCTGCCATTTTCTGTCTCGTTTTCATTCTCGTTCCCGTTTTCCAGCGACTTCACCGGCGTCGGGGGAGGTTCAACGCAATCCACGTTCACCTCTGACCCTTCCTCGTTCTCGGTCGTTCCATCGTCGACCTCCGTGTGCTCTTTCCCATTCTCGATACTCGCGACTCGATCTTCGCCGGAAGACTGTAAGAGTTGTTGCTCGAGTTCGATCACTTCGGACAGTTTCGACAAAACGGGCAAGACCAGGTCGTCCTCCCTCTTGATCGGCTTCGACGCGTCCGGTATAGGTGGCAGGATCAAGTTCGTATCGTTTTCGGATCGTCCGGCGACGTTCTCCGAGTGTCTGCCGCCGGAACACGGTTTTGTGACCACCGACGGAAGGATCACGGATTCTTGATTGTCCGAGGAGTCCTTCGTAAGATCGGACGTGTCCTGAAGAGTAAATCTCGGCTCGTCGGTGATCGCGTCGTCGACAGCGTCCACTCCCTTCGAGTCATTTAATTTCCCGGCGACGATCTCTCCGGTGTCGTCCACCCCCGTGTCCGTTGTCACTCCTTCTTCCGATTTCCTCCTCTCCTTCTCGGTTCCTTTTCCTCTCAACGATTCCCGACGACTTCGACGACCCTGAACGATCTCGTTCGTGAGGTTCTCCGTTTCCTCCTTTCCGCCGGACGCTTTTCCGCAACTTCCGTTCGACGTCACGTTGAAAAGCGAGTGCGTTCTCCTCGGTGCGACGTGCTCGACGCGTTCGCGATTAATCCTGGACGGAGCGTGAGAGGGAGAGCATACGTCTTCGATTTGACCAGCGCTTTTCTGTCGTTTCAAACGACGTATCGAGATGTTCTCGGTGTTCTCCGCGGAACGACTGCACGTCTTGTTCAACGTCCTTGCACCGTTCTCGAGCCTGCTCGCCACGCTTAGCTCGATCGAGCCGCGCTTGGGCTCTACTCGATTCTCCTTGAATCGGCGACTACTATTTTTCGCAAGGTGCATGTCCTCGACGGACCAAGAACGATGGAATTGAGGATGCGCGACCGTTTTCGAGAGCGGCGGCGAACGTTGCTCGAAATAACTATGAATCTCTTTCTCGATCGATGTTCTCGACTCTTCCGTGTTCCTCGATTTTTCCTTGTTCTCGCAGCCGTGCTTTTTGAACGCCTTGACCGTTTCATTTATAGACCAACCGTTTCTGTTCACCGTCTCCGCCGCTTCCCCTCCGCCTGCTCTCCTCCTTCTTCTTCTTCTCGTCAACAGCTTCGTCGATGCCGTCCCCGTCGTCTCTTTGATCGTCTCTCTCGTCTCCCCGATCGAGTCGTGCCTCTTTCGAACCGGAAAACGGTACCGATCGTGATTCGAACCACCGTCCGGCTGACATTTGTTGTCGGGACCGATCCAGTCCACGAGCACGCGACACTTCCGGTTCGACGACCCGCGTCCGGTCTCTCGTAACTCGATCAGCTGCTCGAAATGATGCGCCGCGAACGCGTAAATATCCTGAGGTCGATGCCTCAGGATCTCCCTCGTGAGTCCTTCGACCGCGGGCGCGAGTCCTCGGGGAACCCGAGGACCGATCACCAGTCCCTTCTCCGACGAAGCCATCGCGATTCCCTTCTCCTCGTCGTTCTCGTTCTCCCTCTCGATCTTGATCAACTCGTACGTTAGAACATTCTATTTGTATTCTAAACAATTTCCAGGAATTCTATCAGGAAAAACGATTCGAAAAGCATTCGAGAATATCGCAATGGCACAAACTGTAGGTGTATAGACACCTCCGCTGTCTTGGGCGTGCGGAGCCAGGTAATCGATCGCTAACAAACAAATTCGTTCGCTACGGTGTCGTTATGTTTTACCGCCGGTGTTCTCCTGATGATAGGACCGCGTAATTGCATGTCGATGTCTCACTTGTCTATGGAACGTCAACGAACGCGTTCACAGATCAATGTTTCGAGTTTTGACGGCCGCGGTGTCGAACGTGCGGCGCGATCACGACAACGGGATACCTACACCTGCGGGAACCTTGACGCGAAGTAAACGCGCAAAACCTTCCCGTCCGATCGATCGGGTACCCCTGCCTGCCGGCAACATTATACAACAGTATCGTTTCGCCCTTCGAATACGGTATAGTCACGGGGCCATGGTACAGATAAAATCATTAGGAAGCTCTTCACCTAACGAATTGTAGAAAATACAGTTCGCTTCGACTTGGAAATTGAATACAATTTTTATAGCTTTACTTGTACTTTTGTTTGATCTATCGGCTCGTCGCCTAACATTTCGCCGAGAAGGAAAATGAACAAACTACTAGGTTCGAAGAGGAGAACGAACGACCACATTTTTCACAGTTATTTATTTTGATTTTCGTGTTGTTTCGACGACGCTTCGTAACGATCGATGGACGCCAGAAATTCTTCCTCGATACAGTGTAATGATACCGCGGGGATAACCATACAATGAGGCGGTGGTCCGAGATCCAGCAAAGCCATTTCTCGAAGGCTGCAAGCAACGATACGCTGATCGTCGCAGCCCACGCGGGCCAAACCAATGACTATGCTGGAATCGTTGAGCGCTGCAAAACACGATTAATCTAGGTTTATATCTGTAAGGAATTTAAGCAGACTGCTCGTCCTTTTGTCGTCTTGTTTCAATGTTTCTTTTATCAATAACGTGAACATATATACAGAATAATAATACATGAAATAATATATACAGTGGCGGATTAAATATTAGCTTACACATCTTTCGTCATTTCTTTTTTTTATTCTTATACTTTTACTCACTAAATTCTTCGTCCGGTGTTCTCTCATTTGCTTGCTTTTTGAGTACTTCCTTCAGTTGCATGGCAGCCTTGGACACGGTCATAAACCTTGACGGCATACATTCTTTTCCCTGTTCTATTGAACTTTCCAAGGTGGGCTCTTTTACTTTGACGTCTAGCAAGCAAAGCGTATGTAAATCCATTTGCCTGTTGCAAAGAATTTTGTCATAAAAACTGCCAGGTTGACAATCGTCACTCCAATACGGAATGGATACAGTCTCTCCGAATCGGTACAGTTGGAGACCGCAACAACCGATCGCAGTCGATATGGAGGCATTGTGAACAAGCTTTACCTACCCACAAGAATGATTTTTATCGATAATTTGTCGGCTACAAATTAAACAAACGAAATTGTTGGTTTCTAACCACCTGTAGATTTTGCTCTCGTGCTCGTAATACCAACTCTGTGTGCCTGGTAGCTCCAAATGGGTCGCCGACCACCAAGAGAGCCACATTTTCTTTTTCGCTTTTAGGCAGTATTTTCTGCACTTCGTTCTCATCTCCATCGGTCTCCAGTATCGGACGTCCGTAAAATTGTTCCTAAAACGAACTAAGTGAAAAATGCTATCGTTAGTACCCTTTAATGCGATGAAACATGCCATTGTTGGTATCCTGTTTAATCGCACGAGCAAATACGTAGAATATCGCGAAACTCGAGTATCTTGATCTTTCATGCTTACCAGATTTTTCGGTTCGGTAGAGAAAATCGACGTGTAGGTGTCTAAGTAAACTCGATCGCATTTTCGTATCGTCTCGAGACCTTTAACTGTTACATCCTTCACACCGCCGAGGCCCAACCCGATCAGGTACAACATGATCCCTACGTATGATTTTCACGATTGTCGTTCGCACGTTCTCGTCTGGAAAGGTTATGTTCGGTCCGATTAAGGGGGCCGGCATGTTTTGAACAGAGACTGGTTTCAAATCCATATGCAAGGGTCAAAATTTAGACAAATTGTCGCTTCAATATTGCAATCAGCAGTTTAGAAATGGTCAATTGTGTTTCCTAAAAGTCCAATCTACGTCTGTATGGAGCCCAAATTCCGAATTTCTACCTGATCGTGGAGTAATTTGTAATATTCGGCAGAAGATTCGAATTCTGAAGCAAGTACGACCGCACAAGATGGCTGCCGCTGAGTGATCGTAGTTAACCTCAAAACTTATTGTCGAACAGACACAAGCTCGCATATACTACATAAATGTACACAACATACGCGAGTATGTACGTGTAAGTTCATGTATACAGAGCGATGCTGCGGTTTCGGAATAGCGTAACTAAAATACTAAAATTTCGTACTCCGGCGCCCGTCGCATGCGTATAGGAGCTTCCTAACGTTCCAACCATAACCAGAGAAGGTACATATATAGGCGTAGGTTCGTATGAAATCAAGTGGGTCATACTCGGTTCAGTTCGGTAAGTTTAGTTGCGCTTCGACAACTTTTAATCTAATGGATAGTTTCGAATATTATCGAATCAAGACGTAAGGTAAACAATGCGTGCATACATGTAGACAATCTTTAAGAATTTCTCGATTCGGACGATTACAAGACTTAACCTCGCTTCGTTCTGGACACCGCTATATTAATTCGAGTTTTTATATTTCTGATTGCAGCGACAACCGTTTGTATACATACGTTCACGATCGTACGTACAAAATACATACATATACCTACATGTATTTTATAGTTGTTTGTTAGCTACGAGTTTGCCCGTTCAATGAACAATTGTTTCCAGTCTTTATCGCACTGGTGACAATTCACAACGAAGAATGACGTTGCAACGTGCATCTTTTATATTTCGTAAGCTTGGTATTCTCAAGAATATTGAGGGCGAGACCAAATTGCATTTTCGACCGAGAACAACGACAGAGTCAGGCGCTATCCTTCCGGAGCCAAAAGGGACACGTTTCGGTTACGTGGGTGTTATCACCAGCGTTGTCACCGGTCTAATCATCGGCGTTACACTAAGCAAATTAGTGGCCCATATTCTCGAGGAAAAAGAGCTTTTCATACCATCGGACGATGACGACGACGACTAGAGACACCACACACTGTTATTCTTTCACGTTCCATGATAGGATGACACTAGATGATTTCTATGCCTGAAACACGTATTGCGTGACCACTAAAGGTGGTCCAAACTCGACCTTTATGGCTGGTCCGTTAGAACATCGTATTAAATTTGCAAGTTATTATCTCGAGCGTCGACAGGAGCGTCGCGACGTTCAGTTTTCAGACTGTTCCCTTTTCGTTATGTGTGTTTACAGAGTTCCTTGTAGTAATATCGTTACTTAGACGAATGTTTAATCTCGAAGCTTGCATAACATATAATATATTTACAAACATGTTTGCCTAAATCCGAAATATTTGTATATATTTATTTATTCGATAATTACCCTATGAAGTCTGTGCATGATTGTAACTAATAAATATGCTGAGAGCAAAAAAAAAGAAAGAAAAGAAAAATGGAATATATCAGTGTTATTTTTCGTCTCGTAGAATTCTGTCTCACGTTGTCGAGTTGCAGCAATACTCGAATATGTTGGCACCTTATGTCTATACCTTATAAATATAGTATTATAAGATTTGGCAATTGTTGACAAAAACTTGGGTTATCAAAATTTGTGTCATTACACGATTTGAACCAGAAGAAAGAGAGGGAGAGCATTATCCACTAAATCTACTTTATTGAAGTGGTCTTTTGTGTAAACTCCAACCATGAAAACATTTTGTGAATCTCCGTGATTCTTTTCCTTTTGCAGTTAAAAACAATTTGCGAGGTCTGTCCGGTTGCTTCACTCGTAAATGTTGAATGTACACCTGAAAAGCATTTTACATTAGTTCATTTTACATTAGTTTACATTAGTATTTGTCGTTGTCTTCCTTTACCTGAGCAGACTTATAGGCCAGTTTAATCTCCACTTCCGAACACCTGCTTCCCAACCACAGAAATACTTGTTCGCCATTATCCAATATCATAATATCGTCGTCCGCTAAATCATCCTAGAAAGATGGAATTAATCAATGTGGTGTACCCGTGAAATGAAATTAATTAATTACCCGTACCGCACGGTCGTTCAGTTAAATTTGTTGTATACCTGACAGAAATCGGTACATTTCTCGCTAATAGTGAAGTATCCCTTCTCATTCGAGCATCTAAACAGTCTAGTATAATTCATGTACTCTGCATCGGCGTCGTAAGGCTTTTTCCCACCGAGAGCTACCCAAAAGAAATTATCCGGTTCCTCGCCTTCGTTTAGAACTTGAAGACTTATCCACGGCTGTACATGTAACAACATTACATTTACATTAAACTCTAGAAAATTCTAAGTAACACGGATATTCCGAGGATGTCGCAACGTACATTGTTAAACATTTCTTCGGCAATTTCTTGGATCAGACGCGCTTCGTCGCTGTCCGCTTTCGAACCGATCCAAGCGTACACTATTCCTGTTTCGTCGGCATTGTTAAACGGCACATTTAAAATATAACTGCAAGAACGTTCTCTCATTATCATTTCCATGCCAAAGTAATCCAAATAATTCTTGGTTGTTGTTTGAATAATCTCACCAAAAAGAGGAATTCAGTAACGATGAATCAGCTGGTATTTGTATCAGCCTCGTACACAATGCACTCCCATTACTCCTCAAATGATAAAATTCAACTCTGTTAGTATCAGACGACTTTGGTTGCTTGCGCTTACCATGATGGATGATAAATTTTCTTTTAAAATAGGATAAAAACTTCAAATTTTCCTGCTGCTGGTGAGTTCGAACAACTTCCAAATTCTCTCCGAACAGCGATTTAAATTTCTTCTGCAAACTGAAAATAGCACGGTCAGGTCACGGACAAGCCAGCCGGTAAATCGATAAGTAAACGTTCGTTCGTATACCTAAACGTGAACGTCAACCATCCCATGTTGCCTGCGTCTCTGCCTTGCCAAAAGTACACCGTGCATTGATAATCTTCTTCAAACTGTTCTTCGCCGTCTTCGTTTTCAGCGGTGTCCAATGGCTATAGGAATCGAAATGGAAAATCGAATAAATCCCGGTCACCTTTAGTCGAAAAAAGTTCACTGTCACCTACCATCCAATAACGGCACAGAAAAACGTAACAATCCCCGCTATAAAAATGCCCAAATTCCTCTTCGGGCAGACGCACAAATTTCTTTCCTTCCAACACGAATCGTTCCATGCGTTCCAAATCGTCGTTCCATTCCGACATAAGCTGTTGAGCTTCGACGTAAGACATCGGCGGTTGTCTAGGCATGAACAGCGCAGCCAAATCCGCCTGTCGCAACAAAGCAAAATCACTTGATCAGTACAGTTTTTCATCCCACTTTGTTTATAGTTCTTCTCCTCGTTCAGTGCATACGTACCTTGGTTTCCTGTTGTTTAGCCCATTTCGTAAGGTCGGCGCCAGTTTTGGCGACCGATTCGGCAGTTCTGGTAAAATCGACTGCTATCACTTCGTCCCAACCCGTAAACTTCGATTTGAAGATCTAAATAAAATTACACACAAAAAGAACAACGTTACTATTGTGTTATATTTACGTACGTTTTAGCCAGGATAGGTAGCTTACCTGGGACTCGGTTCCTTCTTGTAATCTGGTCACAGTAGCATACTCCGGACGCTCTATCATGTTAAATAATTCCTGGGATAGTTTAACGGCTGCTGCCCGCACCAACCTTGTCGATTTCTTGCCAAACCTGTGTGCGTAGAACCGTTAATATCGGGATGTAAAACTGGACCGTAGCTTAAAAGTTACATATCCTCTGATTTACCAAACATAAACATCCAAGTGACAGTCCAGTATATATACGTTCCGATTGTTTAAAAGCGTATTTGTTAGCTTCCCGTGGGGCACTTCAACCTGCGGTAACTCTAAATAGCCCATACCGAGTTGAACTTGATACAGACGAGGCGCGAGGGCTACGAAATCCGGGTCAACATGTTCCTGCAATAAATCGCGTTCATGATCACGGAGCACGTGTGTTTATCTGTTACGTAGATACGTATGTACGCGTATCAAAGATTCTTACCACGATCGGTAGAAGCTCCGACGAATCTTTCACGCTCAGACACGTCAGAAAGTCGTCCGACTCCGAATTCATAAGTTCCGTTATGATCTCAGCTTTGTTTTTCCTTTCGTTTTTATTGATTTTCTCCGCCATCAGTCTCGCTTTCGATTTCAACGTGCTCTTCGCTTTCTTGCCGTACCACATGAAGACCTTGTTGCCTGTGTCCAAAACGAACACGAAACCCGGGTCCAGGGAGTCGAAACGAACCGGTACAGGTTCGAGGTGAATAGAAGCACCCGCAGCATGTACTCTGTATAGTCTTGTTACGAACGGCTGTCGCACGGAAAATCGAATCAAGACAATTAGACACAACGTAAGCGTATAACCTTGAGGAACAAGGAATCTTCTACGAACCGTGTCTTCGACGGTATAAAAACCGGACGATGTGCGACCTCCTTCGATGTAAGTTATGCCAGTTTCGAACAGCATCAGAAATTCATCCGACTCCTCGCCTTGTTCTTCTCTGATGGTACGGCACTGCGCGCCCAGATAGTTCCTTAAATTTACAGCATGGATGGCGGCGCAAGCTCTTTTGTCCAACTACAAACGAACAAGACGCGCACACGGCGAGATATAGTTGTCGATCGTGTACCATGTACGTAGGTCAAACCGTATATAATACGTTACTATCGCGTTTGGGTTAGGTCATAGCCGTTCGTAGTTAACCTACAGTAGCTTTCTCTCCTATCCAGAAGTAGATAGCCCAAACCAACGAACCGGTTTCATCGACATCGGTCTTCAAGACGATGTAACAGTCTCCTTCGTAAAACTTGCCGTGCGCCACTTCTTCTATCTCGTTCGGCAAAAAGTTTTCGATCTCCCACACCGACAGACCAGGTACCTGGCCGGCGTCTTCGTCAAAAAATTCCGAATAATCCAACGGTGGTTTCTCAAGGGTCTCGTCCCATCGTTTCGGTCTAAAACGAGAACATGCAAATCAATTGTATAGGGGGAACAACGGGAAACAGCGAAGACGATTATGTGCTTACTTCAACGATTCTGCTTTGGATTCTTCGCATTCTTTGTCCTTGTTCTTCTCCTTTGCTATGTCCTTCATACCCTAAGAACGGAGAACAGAATTTTGTATATTCGGTTATACATACATATGCACCACGAAATATTCTACCTTCAATATTTTGGCTTGATCCTGATCGGCTTCCTCCTGATCTCGTCTTCTTCGGAGCCTCATTTTACGAGCTATCGGATCCTTGCTACCTAATGCGCGCGAAAACGAACGATTGATATCAGAAAGTTTACTCGTCTATCAGGAATGCATCGAGAGGCATTGTTTCAAGACTTACTGGCCGTTTGAGTCGGTGCCGGCACGTTTGCACCAGCAAGTCGCAGCTGATGTTGCAACGAAAAGTCAATATTGTAAAATTCGATTCCGGAACCCTTCTGTACTTCGGTTGGTTTCGGCGGCATTACCAAATTCGGATTATCCCTCAAGTCTAATTGTTCCAAATCGGTAAGTAAATGAATAGCGTCCGGCACGGTGATCAATCGATTGGATGATAATATCAATTTCTTCAATGAGCCGCACCTACGTCAATCGTTTTCGCATGTATTCGTACGTTCGAGCGAAATACTAGAGAATAAGAATAAGAGGAAGAGAGATACCCACCTGCACAAGCCTTCCGGTATCATCTCCAAATGATTGTTGGCTGCCGAAAATACTTGCAACGATGAAAGCTTGCCGATTCCTGAGGGAATACCTTCGAAATCCAACTGATTATCGTTCAAATACAATCTTCTGAGCGTTACAATTTTACACAAAGAAGCAGGTATCGCGGTCAACTTGTTTCGGCATATGTTCAACGTTTCCAATTTCATCCAAAGTTCTGTAACCAAGAACAAATCAACAATTCGATTCTGTGGTATTCGCGCGATCACCCATTACGACGAAACCGTGCAACAAACCCCGACCGAACCTACCGATAGCAGTCGATAATTCAGTTATTTGATTATCACTTAAATTTAGACGACGCAAATTGGGCAAAGAATAAAGAGCATCTGGTACTCGAGGCAAATTATTCTGCGATAAATCGAGCTCCTGCAAATTCGTCAAAGTCTCCAAACTCGAGGGAATATTGTTTAACGTTCGTTGCGTATCGCGCATCTGTAGAGTCGTTAAATTCATCAACGACGGTAGTTGCCTAAATCGAATAAAAGAAAAGAAAAAAAATACCTCTTGCCGAAAAATCATCGACTCTGTTTAGCTGATCTGTATGAAACTGAACTTGCGTACCTCAGCTGAAAGTGTCCCAAAGGGTTGTGGTTCAAATTCAGGCTCTGTAAATTAGCTAGGCGACGTGTTTGCGGTGGCAGTGTTTCCAGTTTATTATTACTGAGATCCAGAAAGAGCAAATCGGTCAAGTGAATAAATAATGTATTAGGAATCATCTCTATGCTGAAAGGTACAATCGACGTTACGCGTCTATCGAAAAGAGAACAAGAATCGACGATATCCAAGTAACTGAACTCACTGGTTATAACTTAAATTCAGGTTCAACAAAGAACGGGTACGTTCAAGACCTTCCGGAACTTCCTTCAAATTGTTATGACTCAAATCCAACGTTGTCAGCTCTTCCAAATGAAACAATTCGGTTGGTATGCCGCTAGATTTAATATTGTTACGCCTAATATTCAATGTTCTGAGACAACCTAGTTCCGTGAGTTCTCCGTACAAACGTTCTAGTTTATTCTTCACCAGGGAGAGATGTTCCTGTTTCATGGACAAAAAAGAATTTCAGATTTCATCGTTGACTCTACAGTCTACGGTACAAAAATAAGAAATTTTACCAATTTCAACAGTTTTCCCATTTCTTCTGGGATTTCTGTTAAATTGGTCTTGTCTAATTTTAGCCATTGTATCCCAGTCATAAGCCGTACAGATTCCGGAAATTTACCATCCTGTAAAAGTTCAAATTAGAATACTAATCGAAAGAGAAGGACAAATTAAAATATGCTTCAAAAAGAAACAACACTTACTCCAAAATCATTGCTGCTGAAATCAACACCGCGTACAAAAGGTAACACGCCTGTGTTGGCCATTTCGACTACGCTTGCGGCACGTATTTATTTTCTTCCGTATTCACGATAATCACACATCCATCTGTAGCGTATTAAGTATTTGCATTCCATGAGAAAACGGCGAAACACAAACAAAATGAATTTGTTTTGGAAACTTGTCACGGTCATCGACGACTACATATCGCAGATTTGTTGCAATATTTTCGACAACGATTAATGGTGATTAAGACAACGTAATCGTCGATGATGATTCGCGCAAGATATGCATTGTAAGTGTATGCGTCCAATAAGTACTACGTACAGTTTCCAGGAAGTTGATAAAAGCGCAAGATACAGTATACATATACTTACTATGACTGTGTTGCTCGCATAACCTCCAATACTAGAACACACGATAGTATTTAAATACTAATCGCCTACTTATCTGTACATACATTAGTCACGTTTACCAAAGGGTAACAAAACGGATTAGGACGTACTAACTTGAGAAACAGTAACCGATGTTAGCAACCTATGAGGCAAAAGAAAACAATTCTGTTTTTTAAGAATGTTGATTCAAATCTCAACCTATAAATATATAGATATACTGTATACCATGTATATGTATACTTAGGTAAATATGTAGGCGGTAATACAACGTAAGTACTTACATGCTAATGTAAATACATGACTGAAATAAATATCTATACATACATCTATATATATCAACTCCTGTCTACGTACTTATATATATATGTACATGTGTTACATGTATTTATTGTAAGCACGTACATTGTATCAGCAAGTAGTTCTATCTACACATGCATGTAAGCATGTAAGTATATGTACTGTACGGAGACGAGAAGATGGTTAAACAAGGAAATGTGTCTGTTCGATTACCTACATTGCATTGTGCGTACGTAAATACTTTTGTCACTGGCTGAAATATTTACACATCAGTCACGAAAATTTGTCTTCTTCCTGGCGCTCATTGGCTGGCGACTAGCTACTGGCGAGAGGTCGACCAATCAGCGATCAATACTGAAAATAGTAAAGATAATCTACTACACTTGCATATATACTTTTACTGATCCCCATAGTGTCGCAAAGGTAACGAAGACAAAATAATTACACGTGTATCTATGTATTAATTATTAGGCATAGACTATAAGCCTGCAATCTAGACGTAACCACTAGAACGAACTTTCGGTCGACTAAAAACTATCGACTAAATATTCGATAGTGTGTAGTAACTAAATAGTAATTAATCGATAGTTGAATTTAGTCGATAATGCCCATCACTAGTCTATAATACTGAGTGAGCACCGCACTATAGTGCTGTAAGAGTGAGCGAAAAATGAGACCTATACGTAGGCATAGACTATAGCCCGCAATCTAGACGTAACCACTAGAACGAAATCTCGGTCGACTAAAAACTATCGACTAAATATTCGATAGCGTGTAGTAACTAAATAGTAATTAGTCCATAGTTGAATTTAGTCGACAATGCCCATCACTATTTCCAAAAATTAAAGGACACATGTAAACGTCCACAATGTAATTTCACCTAGGGACTTTTTTCGAATGTTCCACAGTCGATGTAAGCGAAGGTCAGTGAAAACTTACAACCGACATCGATACAACACTATAAATTATAAGCATTCTTAGCGTACATGTGAATCGGTTTACGGTGGTCGAACGTGGTCAGGAATTAGAAAATAAGACAACGCGCTTATCCGAATAGTTTCGAGTTGCATTTTGTACCTAACATATAGCGCATCGTACACACATGTGTGCACGTATCTATATATGTTCGTACTTATCCACTCTGCACCGGCGTGAGTCGCCGCACATTATCGTGTAGCTCGTAGCGTGCAGATCAACGGACGAAAGCGAACACCCGTTCGTTTCCAAATAGTACCCACCTCGTTCGGAGAACGTGTGCTAGTTGAATATCTGAATCGAACACACTTTCGTTTGTTCGGAAACAATTGTTTTCGTAGATGGCTTCATTCGAAGATCTGGATCAACTAGATAGCGGTATGGATAGTAGCGACGCACGTTCTCCAGAGGTGAAATCGCTTCTTCCCGACGACGAGGATGACGAAGAGGTATATTCTGTACTGCTTACTTTGTCCACCACAGATTCCAATTAGTTCGAACTTTTTATCCGGACTAAAATCTTATCGAGCAAGTTTTCGATTTTCTGTTTGCTTTTCTCTTTTTTTTTTTTGTGGTTAACCGAATTATTTTTCAATTCTGTCGAACTTTGTCCTCGTCGTTTAGATACATATTTGCGACGACAACTTGCATTTCCGTGTCTTTTCTATCCGGCAAATATGCATCGAAGACGATTTTTTGTTACGACTTTTGTTTTTCATTCAGGACGAAAGCCTCTCAGAAAGGTTACTGGGTCTCACAGAGATGTTTCCCGATGAAGTACGTAATTTTGGATACAATGTCGGCACCTGTTTCTGTAGCTGTATGAAAGGTTAGTGTACACTCTACATTTCAGTAACTAAGGGAAGGATCCCTTCTATCGTACAATGAACATGGATACGTTGCTTCTAGGACTGTACGCGTTCTCGTGTTCCACAGCATGGTTGTTCTTTAGCTCGTCTGCTATTTTGTTCGCACCGATATTGTTCGAAATAGAGCGTGCGCAAATGGAGGAAGCACAACGTACCCAGCAGAAACAGGTCCTGTTAGGACCTAATACAGCTATGTCGAACATGAGCTCTTCGAGTCTTCCGATGGCTCCACCAGTGCAACGATAATACCAATGTTAATATTGCATTTGAATCGTCACGAGTTGACAGTTTCATTCACCGTTTATACTTGTTAGCATAACAATTCCAATGCATTTTAACCTTTCACCCAACCCAAAGCATTTAAGGACTACCAAATATTTGTCTTTTGGAAGTATAAAATTTGAACAAACTAAATGGTTAATTGTTACAATGTAACTGCATTAGCAACGGTACCGTACCGTTGGTTATTCTATTTGATTTCTCACATCTTTCACGAACAACAATGCATTTTTGCGAAAACGAATTTGCTGCCATTTTATTGTATCACTTAACACAAAAAGGTGAACCCGATCGCGTTAAGAATAACAGTATCCGATTCGTTTGAAAATAATCGTTGTAAAATTTCAACAATTTTGTATAACGATAATGCTTTTACTAGGTATATTTAAATCACATATTGTTACCATTTGTAGCGTATCACTTCCCGTTATTACAATACTATACACACAAAATGTAACAGCGTAAACACAGTCGAAAACGAGTCAAGCCATACAGAACTACAAACTGGAAGACTTTCGTGATTGAGACGCAAGATGCGTTTCGAGAGATAGTAATAAATTAAGTGTCTAAAACGAATAAAGTGTGTATCGTAAGATTAGCTTAAATAGTCTGGTACCGCTAACGAGCGTTGGGAATCGTATGATATGACGTTATAAAAATATACTGTCTATGAACGACAACAAAAAAGATCTGACTTTATCGAAAATCTCGTCTACTATTCAGTTTTATGTTATTTTGCGCAATTAATTCTATTTCAAAACTTCGCATGTTCGATGTGCCGCGTCTTGCCGACGCCCATTTGATCTCAAATTTTATATATATAATTTTTTCCTAAAACTGAACAAGTTTAGGTGGCGGTGTGTTCAAAATGTCATAGTTTAAAAACATATACAGTCTTTGTTGGATATAAGTCCCAGAACTATCCCCACTTACTAATCTGTGCCCCTTGTCTGAAACGTTTATGGGAGGGGATGTTGGAGGAAGTATTAGGAGATGGAGAAGGAGAGAAGTGGATGATTCGAGAAACAGCATGAATGGGAAGAGGTGCGGGGGAGGAAGCATAAGGACAGAAAGCATAGGAATGGTGAGAAAGAGAGAACAGCCGGAAGAGGAGGCGGGGGAGGTATGTGCGAGGTTAGGGTAGGGGGAGTAGAGAGGCATGTGTGTGTGGGAGAGGAAAAGTAGAAGAGGCGGATTCTCTAGTTTAAGATCTCTCTCTATGCGTGGGATTAGGTTAAGTTAAGTTAAGTTAGGATAAGTTTAGGGTAAGACCGAGCCTCCGCCTTGGGTCTTGTAGCGTAGGCATTGAGGGAGGCTAACACCCTCCCCGGGGCATGATGTTGGCTGGGAGGTGTCCTCTCCTATAGCTCTAGGTAGCCTTTAGGGGTAGTAACCTCATAACCTCGGCTTCTCCCAGGGAGCCGGGGTATGCGAAAAGCATTTCCTCACGAAAAAAGAAGAAAAAAGGGTAAGAGCGAGCGGAAACAGGTGTTATATAAAAGATTGTAACCCCGAGGGGAGCCAATAAATGAATGTATACCAATCCGTGGCCAACTTCACGTGGTCACGCAACAAGACGAATTTTTTGTACGAATTCGTTTCATAGAAATCACCGTGAACTTAAGTTAAGTTCCGGCGACTGTCGCCGCGATCCGCGGCGTCGCTTCAGTCGCGTTTTTGTGATCGCCAGACGGTGATCCTTGTGTTCTGAAGATTTCGTCCCGATTTTCTCTTTACGCGGAGCACATTTTCTTCGTACACGTGATTCCCATGGAAATCTGTACCGTAGGGAGAAGAAAAGACAACGTGTAGTGCTCGTTCCCCACGAGTCCGGAATAGAAAATATGCGGTTGTTGTACTTGCACTGAGTTTCACGGTTCTCGCCATCTTAGTCTGTCATCAAACGTCCGGGAATAAAATTCGCGTTTCTTCGAGCGTTTTGTGGAAGCTGTACGCGTTGATTCTCGAGGAACGAACCGGCAAGCTTTTTCTGCGAACTCGCGAAGAGAGTTGTCCGCTAAATTCGCGATCGGTGAGTGGAATTCTTATTTTTTCTTTTGCCCTTATCGGTGACAAGTGACGTTGTACGTCGTCGCCGGACGTGCATTTAAGAACATTTTACAACCTAGAACTGTGAAACTTTTCCCGTTTATCCGAGAAAGATTTCCTCAAGGACGACTCTTTGATAGTGCATCGAAGATTTTGCCATTCAAGGAGGTGGGATGATATACTGAGGAAGGAAGTATTCCTGCATGGACCGTTCCGAAGAGTAAGTCCAATTTTTCCATCGTTACGAATGTTTTTCCTTCGTAACTTGTTTCGTGTGCTTTCTTGTTAACACGTACGAAAGAAACGGTACTATCCTTAGTCGGTGAATTTTTCCACCACACCTTCGATAGCCGGTTACGGCTGGATACAAATGATCTTAATTCATTTCCGTGAGATTCTACGGAACCATGACAGAAAATCACCGAGCATGACGACGATTGTCATGATAATTATTCGTTTAGAAAGGACCTCGTTTCAACCGAATTTCCATCGATTCCCTAACTAGATACAAAACTCGATCGCGAATATCGTCCTCGCCGTGTCACGGTGTCGTAGCGCTTATGTTTTGTCTGCGTTATTACATAAATACAGGTAGATAAACGCTGCTCAATCACGGATTACTCGATAAGCCGAGAATAGATGGTTCGGGGTAATTGACATTCAACGGAATTGGTTATCAATATGGTGGCAAGCTTTTCCGTGGCTTTGTGTGATCAAACATTCGGCCTACAGTTCTTCTATTTCTTCTGTGTTTCAGGATTCCGATAAATATTTTCGTAGTATTCGAAATCATCTTGTATAACCGATTCAACCGAATCGTATTCGGACTTTCGACTATCGCCAAGTTCGCAGGGGTAGTTTGTGACTAGGATGGTGGTTCCCTTCAACGATGTAATTAAGAATCTAATCTCATAGATTTGCAAACGGCACGCTCTCGCGAACCGTTACCGCAGTTTGCCGATACGAAACCGAATATGCGATGGTCGTACGATACGAATCTTAATCAGCGATTCGGCCGTTACATCTTACAAACATGGGCCGACAATTGTTTCACGTTGTCGCTCTAGTCGCATGAGTCTAAAAATTCGTTGCACCTGCCTGGCCTGCCGTTGACCCCTTTCTACTTTCGAAAATCCGATACGGAAATTTCATTCACGGACTGCTTGTTACTCGGCATTCGGTGCTCGCCGCGCTTACGAAAAGAAAGAAAAAGGAACAAAATATCGATATCAACGTATATCGTACACGTTTCTCAGCTGTGTCTGCACCAATTATCTACGTGTGGTTCGCGTCGAACGTCGACGCGCTTGCCCTTTCGCATTATCAACATCGGTTTTCAGCGCTCGGTCTCGTTTCACTCGAACGAAACGTTTTCAACCGGAAAACAAGTACAAAAGCTTGGCGCTGGAAGCCGAGAATTTCGAGAAAGCCAGCATCGCTTGGTGCGCACAACGCGTTGCATGCGGTGCGCTTCTCTACGAACCAGTGCACATGGCAGTACAGTACTTGCTACGTTCTGTCGTCATGCCATGAGTCATCGGCCATCAGACTCTACCTATTCCCCTTTAAAGCCGAACGATTGCGAAAGCGGTCTATGCCGGATCTTTCTTTCGTTACTTCCAAATATTCTCGCGAGCTCGAACCGAGTGTAGTCGAAATGTAATGGTTTCGTGAAATTTGTACCGGTATCGGTCACACTGATCTTCCTCGGATCTCAAACGAACGCGATACGGTTTTTCGACTGGATCTTGCGACTCGTAAGAAAGAAAGAAAGTTGTAGCAAAAACGGGAAAAGGCAACCGTTTGTTTTAGAACGTATTGGCGAGTCATAGAAGTTATTCCGAACTTATCGTATCCGCCGCAAGATGGCAACCGCTCTCGACGAATTTTTCCCGCTTCGAAAATGAACCTGTTCATTAAGTGGGCACATTTTCCAGGTATAGAAATAGCCATTACCGACCGATCCCACGCGTACGCATGATCTCGTTCGTAGCGCTATAAATATGACGCTGTGATCAGGTAAGCGAACGAAAGACAATAAAGTATTATGTCGCGTTACAAAGGTCCAAAGTTCCAGGATTCGGTTTTTGTTGGTCAGTGAAAGATTCATAAATTTCCTGTATGATAAGACAGCCTCCCCGATATCGAAACGTGTAGTTGCATATAAGGCCACGAGTTGAACCTTGTTATCAGGGCGATGTTGACTCTTAGCAGGGACTTTTACCGAAATTGAGAATACCGGTGCAAAATCGTAAGCCAAGATTTAATCCGCCACTGTATACATTGTTCATGTAAATATGTTCATTTAATGAATTCTAAATTCCTTACAAAATGATACTTTTCGGTGAAACAGTCTGCTACAAAGTAAACGTCGCAAAAATTGTCGCACGTGTCATAACGGACCGTGCTCGCGCGCGTTTCCTCCCAGACTTCGAAAGGGGGATTATACAAAAGGCGAACGACGATGATCTCCACCCCTTGTCCGCGATGCGTTAAGTATCATCCACGTGTCACCTTTTCCAACGAGCTTCATTCATCGCACCCTTACGCACCCTCGGGTTATTCCCACTGACCGACTAACTCGTCTATATTCGCGTGTCGTTACACAATGGACACGAGGAGCACCCGAAAAATGGCCAAATCGCAGTCCAATCTGGCACACGCTCTTCTCGGTTTCTTAATTGTTCGCTCTCCCAATTAAAAGTCTACCCTGATGGGTGCTTACCGAGCCGAAACAATGAGCAAAACCCCACTGTATAAGTGGAGCACAATCCGACACACATTAGTATCAGTGTGTCTTCTGACCCCATGATGAATTTCTTCCTTTATGACACAAAACTGTAAATATCGAAGATATTTCAAGGAACTTCAGGGTTATGAATGAGACACTGTATTAGAGTGATTGTTTAGAGTCACTGTGGACATTGTGGCGCCAACGTGTCTTTGGGCCGAAGTGTGAAAGAAGAGTGTTTGAGTCACGGTGGCAAGAGTAAAGTGTTTAGGGGCTGTTTGGGTTTTCCGAATGGATCTGAAACTGATAGAGAATGAGAGTGCGAGAGAGGAACAATGAAAATGAGACTTGGATAAAAGAGAGAGAAAGAGAGAGTCAGTAGAACGAGTCAGTCGCGAGCGAATGGAGTTGCCGAGATATATCGAATTGTCGGATAAAGTGTTTTAGCGAAATCGGTGTCTAATCGTAAGAAAAGAACGTAGGATTTCCCTGAAAATATTCCTACGGAACCCAATACGAATTTTTTGATTTTTTCCCCCCGAAACCCCCGTTTAAATGCCGCGTTGTGCGCATGCGCTGTCCACCCCCACTCTCGGATACCACCCCCGTTTGATGCGAAGGACGCGACAGCCAAACGCAACCCCCTCAGTAAAGAATTAAACGCGATTCCGCGAAGTGCCCCCACCCCTATTTAAACCTTACCATCCCGGGCAATTATAGTGTACATGTATATATTAGATTAGATGATATTTTTGTACGTGTCGATAGCCAGGAGATAGATGAATTTTTTTACAAAACAGACTCGTTCGACTGAGAGTGACAATACGTCCGCGACTGTCCCCCGTCCAACGGTAGACAGATCGATATTAGTAAAAAGTTTGAAACTTTCTTTTTTGCCTGTACGGGATTAGGTAGATCCGACAGAGTCCAACTTTACCGATGGGTAGAACAGATATGTCAAAAACGCTGAACGCTTATAGAATGTGAGTAGTTCACCCCTACTTACGAAATCCTTTACACAAACACGCATACACAATATACTCCTCTGATCGTTTTACTTTTCTTTCTCTCGTTCTTTTCCCTCCCCCTACACGACCGCGCTTTCGTGTAAATGTGCCCCAAGCTCTAATTACCGCGCACACTTTCATTAGAAACCTCATACGCCGCGTCTTCGTTACCCTTTTCCGTCCAGCGAAAAACGATCGTTCGTTGCAAATCACAGGAAAGATGTGCGTTGATGGTCGCATGCATCCGAGACAATTGGAACAAGTTGTGTGTCGTTCGATGTCGCGAGGTTCGTGCGGTAAACTGGCATGGACGTGTTATTTCGTTGCATGTTCACTCCCCGCTTCCTTCCGTCAGCTGGAGAACACTTTCTCCGCTGGTTTGCCATAAACGCAGGTGTCCCGTGAGACGTCGATGCTGCGGCAAGAAAACTTTTCGAACTCGCTCCACCATTGTCCGCACCGGTAAAATCAATTCCCAGGAACGCGGGTCTCACGGCGTTTCCTGATCGAGGCTCCGAAAGTCGGAGGAAGTAACACGATTAACGGTGGCATGCAGGAATGGTCTCATACGAGTGATTCGTTTAGGCGGTAGCATTTCAGCGAGGTCAAGGTTTTGGTCCCAAGGACGATTGTACGAGGTCAAGGTTTACAGGGACGCGCACAGAATTTCTAACCTCTTTCAATAGAAATTAGAGACTTTTACCTTGCAATAATAACGGTTGCACTCGGAGAACGGATTATCGATTTCGTGAATATTCCGTTTTCTTTCTGTTTCGCTGGAAATTCTACCGTCTGTTATACCTATATACATTCTGTCGCATAAAAGAAGACATCGACGGCGCGCATGCGCCGAAGTATCGAGCCATTGATTTTGCTGGGTTTAACTCGGATCTGGCATGGACCAGGTTTCTCGTCTAATCGAGTGCCATTGTACCGACCTTTTTCCGGTTACTTTCGTAATATCGCTGATAAACGTCCGAACAATTTATTCGCCGTGGTAACGGGTAATTTTTCATTGGACTTTTTTTTCTTAAAAATCAACTGCTTTCTGTGTCGCATTAAAGAAGCATCTCGAGTTGCGCATGCTTGTACGCGTTGAACCATTGATTTCTGCGAGAGTTTAACGCGGCCCTAAAATGTGGTAAGTTTCGCATTGAAAATAGTTAAAATTTGCTCGAACTGTATGTATAAATGTCTCGAATCGTTGCGACAATTTGTCGGAATTATGAGAGTCGTACGTGAGGTGAAAATTAAATTAGATTTCGATCAGAAAACGCTCTTCTTTACACGCAGCCAATGTCCGGATACGTTCTGCTTGCTTCGACTGAAATACTTTTCGATGCCTATTTTTGATTGCGGTTAATTATCGGCGTGTGTATAACGAGTTGTTCTAAATGTCGCTTTACCGTTCGTTTACCCTTTCCTTTCTGCTTTCTTCCCGAAACTTCGATAATTTCCAAAAAATATATTACGTACATTTTCGTGACGTTGAGATGCTCCGATGAAAATTTTTGTCCTCGTTAGACTCTAACAATGTAGCTTTCAAATAACAAATCGAACTATACTAATCGGCTATGTTCGGAGTACAGTGGTTTTGTAAATCAAATTTGAACCGTATCTGCTTCCATTTTACCTGTTTATTTCAATTCGTTTTTGTTTTATTTCCAGCAAAAAGATAGAAATCATTGGTAGAATGACGGCCATGAGTCAGGACGAAATTGTGGCTGGTGCCAGAACCGTGGCCCAGGGGTTGGAAGCCCTTCGTGTGGAACACGAGGGACTTCTACAGGGTCTACAATCCCAAGATGCACCGGCCGCAAGAGACAAATCCAGCCTGTTGTCGAAAAACATTGAGATGATAGAGTTGGGTCTTGGAGAGGCTGAAGTCATGATGGCTCTGGCGAACCACTTGCAAAAGGTTGAGGCTGAGAAACAGAAGCTTAGGACACAAGTGAAAAGGCTTTGCCAGGAGAACGCATGGTTAAGAGACGAATTGGCCGGAACACAACAAAAACTACAGGCCAGCGAACAAGCTGTAAGTAATAACATTACGTTCGGATCGTATCAAGCTATTCAGGAGGACCAAAACACGATTGCAGTACCCATGATTATTTTTTAGGTAGCCGCGTTGGAAGAAGCCAACAAACATTTAGAATTCATGGAAGATATGAGACAATACGATCCTGATCCTCCTGCTGACGATGAGACTTCGAAAGATACGCCGAAAAGAGATCCTGTAGTTGATTTGTTTCCAGATGATGATGTTGTGGACGACCGAAATAGTAAGTGTATGTTCACTTTTTATTTCTATCGTCAAGTGCTCGAATTTCCTTTAAGTCTGTGTGAAAGTTATCCTCGAATTTTATTGTGATCTCCTTGAAATCTTTAAGGTCATAGTTTGAAGGGTACTAAAAACTTGTCGGCGATACGCTCGTTATTGTTCCAGCGTATTGAAATAAAATTCCATCTTCACATAGACTTAAGTCATCAGTAAGGAGCATCTTTTGCAAAGCTCGTCATTTTGATTGTAGCAATATCACCGACACCGCCATCACAATTTGCACAAGTGAACGCCGGATATGAAATACCTGCGCGCTTACGTACACTGCACAATTTGGTTATTCAGTACGCAGCCCAAGGTCGCTACGAAGTGGCGGTGCCACTTTGTAAGCAAGCGCTGGAGGATTTGGAGAAAACTTCCGGTCACGACCATCCAGACGTGGCCACGATGTTAAATATCCTTGCTTTAGTGTATAGAGATCAAAATAAATTCAAAGAAGCAGCGAACTTGTTGAACGACGCTTTGTCTATCCGCGAAAAGACGCTGGGCGAAAATCATCCCGCGGTTGCTGCTACTTTGAACAATCTAGCGGTTTTGTACGGCAAACGGGGCAAATATAAGGAGGCCGAGCCACTGTGCAAGCGTGCCCTTGCGATCAGAGAACTGGTTCTCGGACGTGATCACCCGGACGTTGCGAAACAGTTGAACAACCTCGCGTTGCTTTGTCAGAATCAAGCGAAGTACGAGGAAGTTCAACGTTACTATCAACGGGCGCTTGAAATCTACGAAATGAAACTCGGCCCGGACGATCCTAACGTTGCGAAAACGAAAAACAACTTGGCGTCGTGTTTCTTGAAACAGGGGAAGTACAAGGAGGCGGAAGTTCTGTACAAACAAGTGTTGACCAGAGCGCACGAGAAAGAGTTTGGTGCTATTGCTAGCGATAATAAACCAATTTGGCAGGTAAAGTAAGTTCCATAACTGTTGCTTATGTAGGGTAGAACTCGCGGAAGCATTTGTTACGATATATTCTGAAACTCAGGTCGCCGAAGAGAGAGAAGAGAATAAGCATAAAAATAAAGGAAATGCCCCCTACGGAGAATACGGAGGTTGGCACAAAGCAGCTAAAGTAGACTCTCCTACGGTAACAACTACTTTGAAAAATCTCGGCGCGCTGTATCGAAGACAAGGGAAATACGAGGCGGCGGATACTCTCGAGGATTGTGCTCTGAGGTCACGAAAGGAGGTTAGTCGAGTTACTATACATATATATATATATATATCTACATACAATTGCACTTGTTCGAATATTTTTACCGTACCAAAGTTTTGCTAAAGTAGTACAGTAAGAGCCAGTTGCTACCAGACACTATTTCACGCTGTTCAGTCACGCTGTGAACGATTAATTTGTCATCGAATCAATTCGAAATAAGAGTCGATGCGATCAGCATACTTGTTGCTCAAGTTGTGCGTCTCTTTTGAAGCAGACATTGGAGTTCGTGAAGCAAGGAAAGGTCGCGCAAATTCTAGGGGAAGGAAAGGGATCGACAAGACGCGGTTCGCGATCCAGTTTAGCGAATAGCGAGCACGAGCAGCACGACGAGGTACGTTGTGTTTAGACGATAAGTGATATGTATACATATTAGTTGCACTGCATGTCGTAGCACACGAGTTAGTCGTCTACTATCCTTTTCTTCTTTCTTTTTGTTCTTTTTTCGTTATCCGGCCCGTTCTGACGAATTGGCGATACAACACACAATCACAGAGCTCGCTGGCGCTGGCACAAAGGGCGCTACACGAAGGACAGTCTGGCCACCACGACGCTAGTTCTAACAAACCCGGTTTTAAAAACAAGATTTTTCAAGCTTTCGGGATTCACTCTTCCACGTAGGATTATCTTTCGTCTGTAGTATCGCTACTATCGTTCAATTATGCCCGATCACTCAAAGATTTGTCAGTGTATCACTCGAGGTCTATACCTCCCAGGCAGAGAGAGAGAGAGATGATACTCGATGGTTGACGAATATTAATGAGGATTTATCGGAACGGTGCCTGTCTATGATTCGTCTTATCATGAAAACTGTCCCTGGATCGAAAGCTGCTACGGACACGACCTTAGTGACAACGCGTATTACTAGAAGGCATTAAGTGTGTAGTTGATTTGTAGGAACTGGCCTTTTCTTTTTCGGCTATTCTGGGCATTTGATTCTATTTCCCGCAGCCAGGTATCAGCCGGTAACAGCACGTCGTAACTGCACATTCTTTCTGTTTCTTTTTTTTTTGTTTTTACATTTATCAGCGTTTCGAGTAACGTTCGTTGCTGCTCCGATCCGACCATCTCGAGAATATATTTCGTGTAGAAAATATCGAAGCCTTTACAAAACACTTCCACGCGTAAACTGTGATAATGATGCCTTTCGATTAGTTTCTTTTCGGGGGGTTTTTTTTCTCTCAGTTAAACGGAGCACAGAGCGAATATTTGTACGTCGCGTTGTTAGAAAATTAATCGGAGTTCGGAGGAGGTGCTCTTGAATATTATTTATTTGTAACGACAAAATAGAGGACCAGTAAAAGTTCTTACGCTTGTATACGAAGCCATATAGAAAGCGATTAGACTAAACGATGCCTCGAAAGTTTATTATCTTCATAACGGAATGTACAGTTTAACTGTTTCACGCGGTACTCTTGGCTGATAGAAAGATGGCGGTAATGGTAGAAACGAGAGAATCGAGCCGTTCTTTTTTTCCTGAAGCCAAAAATACTGTAAAGCTACGCACACAGAGTACTACGAGTAGTCGATCCTTAGCAGCAGCTTTGCTTAACTATATAGTTCAGTATAGATTTGCAAAGGTGACCATTTATAACTAATGTGCAGAGAATATTAATAGTACTATGACGATCGACAGGTGAACGAGTGAAGAAAACGCATTTATTGTCTATGAAAGATGTTTCATACAATGTTTTCTTACAGTTTATTCTGATTTTACTACAAACACATACATACACAAACACATACATACACAAACGCACGCACACATTTACACAATCATATACAACCTATCCCGAGTTTTCCAATAATTCGTATGATCACTTTGCATTCATTTTCCCTTTTATGTGATAATGCGTTTACTCGAAATTATAAATGCAAGACATTTTATCTGGCTTATGGTTACGTTGAGTCTTACTTTTTAATATTATTATGATGTGAGGTGTCTCGTGAGTTTCTTCTTCAGAGTATTATATATTTGTAAAGAATGGGATACACAACTCGTGCAATTCATGTTACTTAAATTTGAATGGTCTGTTCATCTTTTTCCACCTAAATGAACTTCATCGTTTTAGAAGCGTGGTAGATCGCATTTTTTTTTGTCTACAAGCTGTGAAGTCAGTTTGAGTGAAAAAGATGCAGAGACTATGCTGTGCATATTTTATTATTATTAATATTATTATTTTAAATGAGTCTCATTTCTCTAACAATTGGTTATTGTATTTTCGAACGATACAAAGGATAGTTTTTATCTATGAGGCACCTTGTATCCGAGTTTTAATCGTTGTAGATGACATTTTGAGTTTCCATTTTAAACAAAAGAGCAAACAAGTACATTGTTAGGCTAACGAAATACGCAATGTAATGTTTTAAACTTGCAAACGGTAACAAATTGAAATAATTTAATATAAGAGTAGTAGTGCCTTGATACTTTAACGAGCAAATGAATAAATTATTTTCCAACTGAAATAACGTATCCTATTTGTTATTTGATTCACATTCTTGGGAAGGACCCCGTGCATAGGGATTTATCATAATCTCCATGTGTCTGTGTTTCATTATGATCATCGTTATTTTTTGTTATTTTGGTAATTTATGTGTAGAAAGACACGTACCTTCTGTCGAACAAACCAGAGAATGTGTATAACCGGTTTGCATTGTTAATTCTACTCGCACGCATTTGTGTTTCTTAACCATCATTGTTACCAGTCGTTTTTCTTTTTCGATATCCTGTGTTGTCGTTTTGTTTCGCTTTGATTTGAGTACTCTGCGGGCCGGGACTTAGATAAAAGGATGTCACCTTAAGGAGTACGATTTCGTCTGGACCGGAAACGGAACAAAAGTAATTTATCGAACAGGTGCGTATCCGTAGACATACGTAGATCATATTCTGTATATTGTATATTTGTTTCAATGTTTTTTTTTCGTGTCGATGCACAGAAGAGTCTTTTTTTCCGTTGTCATTACCAACAACCGCATACATTGTCCGACTTACACTTTTTTCCCCACATTTTTTGTTTGGTTTTTATTGACTTTTTTAAATTTTGTTTTTAGACATTTACCTATACGCAAACCTTTCTTTCGAACTGTAATAAACACATTGTAACAGTCGCATCCTCTTGCGAAACATTAATTACTGCTCCTAAGCATGGAACACTAAACAATTGTCATATTTGTACATATACAAACACACTTTTATACGAGCAGTAATTGACTGTACTCTGTAAATGTGGATAGATCACACATATTTGCTTGTTATACGTATGAAATTTATGCGATGTTTTTTCAGCTTCTATAATATTGAGCGGCGTTAACAGAGAATCTCATGTTTTCGATGGAAATTCACAAGAACAATTTACCGGAAAAGGCTTCTTGATTCGGTTCTTGTACTCTTGTACTGTTGTACTCTTCAGCTCTTCAAGTATCGTTACAGTTGAAACTTTCGGTTCAAAAGTTCAGTGAAACGAAACCGAAGACACGAGATCCACAGTGTTGCTCGAGGAGATCACTCTAGAAACGTTTCTCCTTCTGTTGCAGGACAAGAAGTACTTCGTACGCACGCAATAAAGGATACTATGTAAGAAACATATGCGAATCGATGAGTTTGAATGACGTACAGGGCTCTGCATTGTTTAACACGCGAAGAAACATTGTCTGACGTCCGCTCCACCTGTCTGGATCATTAAACGTATACAGCACATTCCAGCTGCTTTTAATCAGGCGCACTGTAATGAAGTACTTCATGTTGCTCAATTTAACCCGGTAACGATTGCGGCTTTGTGCTATGCGACTGATACAATTTGGTATAGCGATATGGTTGCCAGGTAAAATTGGTCTATCCTGCTCCGAATGTACCGTCTGAATCGAACGGGCACGGAAACAGCCGAGGGAGGATGAAGAAATCGTCACATCCGAGCGAATTGCGCATCACCGAGAAGAAAACAGAAGAACGAAAACTATGAGTTGCTGACCTAAAAAACGACCGCGATGTATTCAGTTCCCCTACGCGTCGTACAGAGATGATCAAGCGATGAAAAACATTTCGAACGTCTGCGTACGCGTGTCTTTTCGTTGCTCGTGCACATGCTACGATCAGGATTACGCGACAGTAATCATTCCGCGAGCAAACATGTTTCGACCAAACGCCAACCGAAGTGGAACCGTGTTTAGAGAGATGCCTCGAAAATTGCTGACTTCTTTGCCGATAGAACTGAATGAATGAAACACAGTGAAACAATTGTTTTACCCTTTTTTCTTTTTCTCTTTGAACAAAGTTTTATATATACACATATATATCCGTATCACTTCTGAATTTGATTAGGACCGAAGTTAACGCGAGGGCAATTTTCGAGGCATTAACGTAAACAGGGGAACGCGTTATATGTCGCTTAGCATTAAATGTACTCTTTACACAACCATGCACATTAGAATCACGCGAGTGTGTGTCATTATCATTCATCATATTGAGACTAACGAGTTGTAACACGCTAGAGGGAAAGGATCGAGTTCTCTTTTCGTTTGTTCTACATTAAGTCGAGGCTAATCGCGTGGTAACAGTGGAGGACCGCATACTTAGTCCGTCAACGACACTGATTTCTTTGTCCATTTAGGAAAACCGTATAATTTTAGTATTTATACATATTAATTATATGTCATATATATATATATAGATATATATTTATGTAATTGGAAAATATGTAATTTATTTCTGCCTTCGATTCGTCGAATTGAGGATGTATGCGCAAACATGACGGATATATGTATGTATCATGTTAAGTCGAGGAGAGATTTAGAGACGCTTTTTAATCGAATTATTTTGCGAAATTTTAAATGTTCAATGCGCGGAACTGGGATTCGTTTTACAATCGTAATGCCCACGGTACCATTGCTTGCTTTTAGAGACAAGGATCATTGCAATTGGCTGTGAATGCAAAATATTATAGCACGAAAAGACGATCGTTTGAACTAACCGGTTACTTGTCTACGTTCCGAGGAGTTACCATCTCCGAATCGGTGTTCGTTACAATTTTATAAATTGATTCTTTCACTGTAACGGATTTAGGCTTCGTACTGTCTCTTTGTTCCCTTTCATAGACGAAGAGTCATTACGGCAGCGAGAATATTCAAATAATTCACCAACTGATCAACTTTTCATTGTAACAGATCTAGTTACTTTACTTCGTTACTAAGTAAAGAGTAATTATATAGTCCCTTGATGAAAAGTTGTATGGTTGAGGATGATCTATGTTAGAGGTACTAACAACAAGAAGAGTTTTGTATAGTTCTTCTTCTGTACCCTTCGAATACAATCGATCACAGTGAAAGAGTTCAAAGGACAACGCTTTACCATCGATCCGTCGCTCATTGGACTAGACTAGTTCAGAAAATTCAAGATTCTAATTTTAATTCTGGTGCACATGTTACTGCAATGAATCTTACCTCTACTAATACGACTAAGGGTCATTGCACCATCATTCACGGTCATCGTTCGCAGTCGTATCTCGTGCAATTGTGCAATCCATCGAAATAAAGCAAGACTCGACTGTAACTCTACTGTTGTTCGGTCTTGCGTTCATTCGGTCATACTCTTTCTTTTTTCTTCTTCTGGTCGTCGTCGTCTTTATCATACTTTTCGTTTTGCGATACATGTCTTCTTCTTTTAATCTTACGTTCATGTGTGCTCTCATTACCCTCAAACATGCATTTACCGATACATGCATATTCTGCGCCTGAGAGCTTGATGGCCTAGAATTGGAATTCTGATATCGCTTCGAGTAGAATCGTTACTTATTTATAAGTAGAACGCAGCGATGCGTCCGGTTAAATAATTTGTAATGATCTAACAACCGAACATCTTGAGTATTGTTTAAGGTGAATATCACGTGCAATCGAATTAGCATTGTTTTACACGGAAAAATCGCACCGCACGTTCGTCCTACAAATATTTTGTTTAAGTAATATTTATGATATATAACATGCACGACACGTGCAAGGGGTATATGTATTGTATAAATGTCTTAATTTTAGGTCATTCCACGGGAAATCGAAGTACTTTTCGGAGTGCTGTTTCGTACAGTTGTATTTAGCGTGGAATGGCCTTTTTCTAAATTGTAAATTTTTTACCGAAACGGAAAATGTCTCGCACTATTTTTAATATGTTTTGGTTAGGTGTTTATTATATTTATTAAACTTTCTGCATCTTTTTAACGGTAGGGTATCGAGTTTTATTTTTAATTAGAAAATTCATTTCTTTTTAATGATTATTTATAAAACAAGCTATAGATCAACGCTAACGGCTAATGATCTATTTTAACAGTCGGAGGATAGATATTGTGATACAGTATTAGGATAAGATTAGTGCCTCACTTACCGTCGAAAGGTAGAGCTGTTGCTTTCCTATAGAACAAGAAAACTTTGAGGTATTGTAGCTCTCAGGTGCGAGTACTATTACTTAAATAATATGTAAGTTTTGGTTTATAATAAATATTTCCAGTTGTAAACCTTATTCATCTGCCTCTGTCGCGCAGGGAACGAGATGTTTACATAACCGAAGGCTATATGAAAAAGACAAATCATTTTTAAAATAACATTGTCTTGTACTCGTTCTCGGATATTATTAAACTATGCATTGCTGTAATATTAATATTAATTTTCAGCCTTTCGATTGATTGCTCTGATTATTTTCATTCTTTGTAACATCCTTCTCCGATATATACTTTTTCTTCTTCACCTTCATTTTCGATGTCCCATTTCGTTACACGATTACCCAAAGAAATTGCAAACTACTTTGTGTATCAAATAAACTTTGTACAACATTAGAAGTTTCGAAAGTCCATCTCAAATCATCGAAATCCATTTTCCTAAATTGTATGTGTTCATTCCGCGAACGTTCCATGCGTAAACAACTGAGTTAGATAACGGTATCATAAATATTTAACCGTGAATGCGTTAAGCTACAAGTAAGTTAATAAAGTCTTCCAATTATGGACTTGTCTGCTGTCTAAGCCTTGGGGGGCACTCTAAGAGAACATTTTGAAGGCCAGT
>CM052133.1:1942104-1959156 GCA_028454255.1 Halictus ligatus | reverse complement strand
GAAATAAATTGTTTGAGAAACGCCATATGTATGTATCTAAGTTTCCTTCGGGAATACTACAATAAATACATTAATTTCCAATTATCTCTTATTTTATCAGACGTACTATGTCCTAACCTTAAAGGATGCTTCATAAACGTGTGTGTAACGATTTTAACGAAAGTACGACTAATTAATTTATAGTGATACGAGAACTACAAATTAATTGTTTCAAAAAAATATTTTCACACAGAATGACAGAAATATATTTTAATACAATCGTTTTCAACATTAAAATTCAACACTTGTAAGCGTTTACACAGACTACATCTCTCGTAGCGGCGAAATGCCTAAGTTTGTAGCCGATTAGTGTTCAGTATTTCTCCGCTGGGAGGCGCCAGGTGCAATTTCCGGCAAAATCTCCAAAAAGCGCCATTACCTCGTAGCGGCAAAACGCCCAAGCTTGTAGCCAATTAGTGTTCAGTATTTCTCCGCTGGGTGGCGCCATGTCAAACTTCCGTCAAAATCTCCAAAAAGCGCCATTACCTCGTAGCGGCAAAACGCCCAAGCTTGTAGTCGATTAGTGTTCAGTATTTCTCCGCTGGGTGGCGCCACATATAAAGTCCGCCAAAATCTCCGAACAGCGCCATTACCTCGTAGCGGCAAAACGCCCAAGTTTGTAGCCGATTAGTTTCGGATGTCCATCGCTAGGTGGCGCCACGTCTAACCTCCGCCAAAATCTCCGAACAGCGCCACTACCTCGTAGCGGCAAAACGCCCAAGCTTGTAGCCGATAAGTGTTCAAGGTTCCTCCGTAAGATGGCGCTGACGGTACCAGTGTCGGTAAATTCGGTCGGTAACGTTTGGCTAACAGTTTGAGCGTTTTGCCGCTACGGTCTAGTGGCGCTATTTGGAGATTTTCAGGCGCAGATGATCCCTGCCACTTATTGCACTACACCTTATGGGAATATCGGCAAGAATCATTTGTTCCATTCTTTACGGGTCAGATTCCCTTTCCTGATCATGCGTGGATACTCGACTTGTTTGCGAGATGGCAGCACGCGTGCGAATCGTGTCCAGGCTCGATAAAATTTGTGTCATACATTCCAGTTTGTGTTTGTCAATGCAACAGGTGTTACAGACTGTCGAGTTCTCGCGTGGATTTTTAATATTTTCCGTTTACCGGGCGTTAATTCGTGCGTGTTTTCAGCCGCGACGGGCACGTCTCGCGAGCTCGTCTCGATTTCTCGCTCGAACCGGAACGACGTTATATTTTTCATTGAAAGTGCGTGTACACGGAAAGTGATTTATGAAGCGTGAAACGCGCCGTGTTTCGCGAGAAAGGAGCGGCGCGGAACCGTCGAGGTAAGGATCGTTTATTGTTCACGCAGGATCAGAAGTGATCGGCTTGCTTATTCCCGAACCGTGCCGTTGCGTTGTTCGATCGCGAACCGAGCGAGTTGTTCGCTGTTTAATATCAGGCGGTGACACGTGCGCGAGAGTGCACACGATTTACATAACTGTTGTTCTTTAAACGACACTGCCAACGAGACTGCCATCCGTCGCAAGAAGTCGCGCGTGTACCGTGTCATTTCGATACCGCTTTGTGACTCAATGCGAGCCGATCAAGCCGGAGGATTCAGTTCTTTGTCGTCGATGACTGTATTCGACAAACGTCTTACTCATTCCTCGTTCGATCGATTCGGTCTCGATCGTACATTCTCCTTAGCCGGGTTTCGATGGTCGAGATCATTTTATTGCACGGTCGAATTAAATTAATTTCTCGACAAACATGAAACGAAGGTGACCGTAACTGAGGCACTTCGATAACGTGTCCGGAACTTAATCGTTTCAAATCCTAAAGCTACGAAGAATGTGTCACGGGACCATTATCGTCGAAGACGTCGGGAAAAGTCAATTGAAGGATCTAAGCAGAATTATTGTAGGCTATTTGTCGTTCGAACGAATAAACATTGAATTTAGTACACGCGTTTAGTTGGAATAATTGTGGTTCCACTGTATTTCGATTTTTTCGCCTAAAATTTCGATCTCGCGGTTCTGGTCTCGCGAGAGTCCGATGTCGCAGGTTTTCCGTTCGCCGACAATGCGCGCGGCGATCGTAATTAACAATGTCGGCGATTTTTCCAGCGACGGCTGAGTGAATGGCCTGGCATTCATACGCGTCCAGGGGAAACCCGTTTCTATACGTGGGTGGCGGGAAAAAATGCCGAAACCTACGCGAGTTTCACGCATTTGGCGCGTTTCAACGATCGAGCGTCCCCGCGGTCTTTGTAGGCCGATTCGAAAACTTGCCGGGTGCATCCCCGACGAGGACGACGACTTCAGACAAAGAATGAACGACGGGCAGCATTTTTGGAACGCCCTGAGCACATTAGGGATATAGTTGATCTGAGCAAAAATCGAATTTTCAATCTAGACAAATAATTGCCTCGCTCGCTTGATAGATCCTTAGTCGCACATGTTTGGGATGATTCACGCACTCGCTACCAGATGGTTTTACACTAACACGGTCTTTATTGCTCATCGCTGATTCTTGCTGCGTATTTCTCTTTGTCGTTCACTTTATCTCGTTATTTCTCCTTCGTTTCTACTCGCGTTTACATTCTATTCGTCTCTGCTGCCCGTCACTTATTTTTCGCGTTCAGAAGCGACGTTATTATTGTTATCGTCGCAAGTGCTCCAACTTTCGTTCGATCGTCAACGTAACAAGGGATTTCGCGGAATAGAAAAGATCGTGTTCATTGCACGGTGCACGGCGGACAAGTTTGTTGAATCGTTCGAACGGACAGGGAATACGCGGTGAACCTTCCGGCGACAATAGTGCAATTGTTCTCGCGAATGCAGTATCGCGAGATACACGCGTTGCGGAGGCGATAAGAGAGATAGGATGGATGTCAACGACTCAGGTAGGTCGGATAAGATTTCTCTTATCCAGATGTGTGCCTACCAGTGTTGACCTCGTCAGTTCACGGATTTGTCCGGCCTCTTTGCCGAGGATTTCCCGACTGCCGTTTCGCTTTTTTGTTTTCACTGCGGAAATCGATTCGAAGTCTCCTTAACATTAGAACGAATAAATAAATAAAGTCGACAATAAATGCGACTGACGTACATTGCTTTGTAACAGTGACAAGACTGTGTCCATTCAGACTTCATACAACTTTTATTGTAACACGAGTTTCGATTCAGAGGTTCGTGAAAAAATTTTTACAATTTCAGTAATTAACGAGTAGTTCACGACCAGACCAGAGATCCAGGGACTACAGATACAGTCGTCCATATTTCTTTCCAGCAAATGCACAAACAAAAAGAAAAAAGAAAAATGGAAAGGTGCTCGTACAAAGCGAACTATCCGCGAGAATAATTTCCCGCGATCGTCCCGCCTCGAAAAAAAGAGAATTGCGAAATACGCTGCAACAATAATCCGCTCCGCGCATTGCCCGGCCGTACGTTAGCGTTACCACCAATTTTTTCCGACCCGCCCCGTGTTCCGCCCGGAATAATTCTCACCGCTATCCGTATCAATTCCCGTTCCTCCATTAAGTTTAAAGCAATACTTCGGAAGTCGGCGCGAGCGGTGCGCTAACGAACCATGGCGAACGCGGCCAGAGGGTGAGCGCATAATGGCAACGTATCGTGAAAGGATAAAACGTGGTTGTAAAAGTAAGTGGGCCGGTCGATTCGCAGCGAAGGTTTCACCCTTACTGAAGGGCACGGTAGGGGCCCCTCGTACGCCTGTGCTTCCCCCACCACCTCTCTTTCGCACCGCGAGGTTACAGCGAAAGAGATTATTTCACATCATTTCATAAAAATAACGAATCTACCCACACTTCTGCGCAATCTGGATTAGTCGTGAACGGAAAATATTAACGAGCCATTTGCTTTCTTTTGTTGATTTGAATCCGTCAACTTTCACAGCGATGTCGCCTCCCCTCCCCGTTGCACTTTTCTGGAACGGTTAGAATAGTTAGACGAGAGCGAGGAGGAGTTTACTATAGCGGAATAGAGGATATCGCGTGGGAAACGGGCGAGCGAGGCACGGGAGTTTCTGGAAGTTACGGTGAATCCACTCTAGGGATGGAGGTCTATGCCCTGTCTGTGTCTCTCTGAATCGATTTTAGGCGCGTGGTCCACCATAGGCGTTTACCCCATGCAGAAAGCGACGGGAGGAATCCCATCGTCTGCTCTCAGGCGTGTCTCGCGCGACGAACAATACCGGGGGAGAATGAATTTTTCGAAGGACGATTTCTGCCGCGAACACGACAGTGTTGAAACACCACCGTTGACCATTCCGCTGGCACGCACGTCGTCGCTGTTTGACGTGTGTCGTCGAAGGCTGTGATAACGCGGCGATAACGACCACGTGACAAAGCGCATTTCCGGCAATGCTTCCCGTCCGAGGAGCGTACGCTTTCGAAACTATAACAGCGCGCATACCTTCTGCGTACCGTGGAAATATTTTTAGCATTTTATCTCGAGGTGTTTCGAATTTTTCTCGGCCCCGCCGACACGATCACGCGCCTTGTTAACGGAGAAAGCGATCTGCGAGTGATTCGTTGCTTGGCAATCATCAGTTTCCGAAGAGAGCATTACTATAACTCGACACAAGTTATAGTAAATACTACAAGTGACACTAGAAGTTGACTGTCTCTCTTTATTGTTGCATTTACGCGCTCTGCTAAAACGGTGGAAAATATATTCTGCAATAAATATTATTAAATGTATGAAGATTGTGTTGTTTTCTTTCAATTCAAAAACGGACGGCACTTTCCGGTAGACCCGATATAAAAGTAGTGTTTCTAACAAAAGTAGTGTTGCCAAAAGTTTGCAACGGATTGTTACGAGTGACCTGGCACTCTCCTGGAGCTTTTCCGCGAAGCAGCGTTAAACAAAGAACAATCGAGGGGACGTGGATCGCGTAGGCAAAATTTCTGCTCGGTTCCCTCTCTGTCCCTTAATTTTATGATCGCTCGTAATCGTAACACCGGCAAATTATTATGGCGGGAATTTCGCGGAGACGCTCTCGCTCACGCGCCACCGGAGTTTTGCGAATGATCCCGGCGTTTATGGCAGTTAGGTTTATTAGTCGGCGTTCTAGCGACCAACTCGGGGTCGTTTCCAGCTATTCTGCTCAACGAGCACGACCGTGCAGCAGTCGGGTAAAGCCTGGAGCCGCCATACTGCTCGACAAGTACGAAAACTGGGACAAGAATAACAAAAAAGTTGTCGTAGAAATTGTAAATTTATTCATTAACCCTTGGCACTCGAATGGCGGCTGTAAGGCGTCACTGAAAATTGCTGTATCATTAAAAATATTTTTCACATTATTAAATTTGTTTGTAGTTGATAAATTACTAAATATTTTGGTATTGTACCAGTAGATTGCACCATTCTCGTTTGTATAACACCAAAAAATTATGTAGAATGGAAATATTCTAGGTTGGAAGAAATGTTTCGTTTTGCAGTTAAAATGGCTTCGAGTGCAAAGGGTTAATATTAAATCTACCGATACGCATTGTCTTATAAAAATGACGAGATGTCTTCTAAAAATGACAAGATTGAATTTATTGGGATTATGTGCGGTTTGTATTACAATACTAGCTCTATTAACCCTCTATTAACCCCAAAATATTTTTCACATTATTAAGTTTGTTTGTATTCGATAAATTACTAAACATTTCGGCATTGTACGAGCACATAGCACCATTTTCGTATTTGTAACATGAAAAAAAAGATATATAGAACAAAAATACTCTAGGTGGGAAGAAATGTTTCCTGTTAGAGTGAAAATGGCTTCGAGTGCAAAGGGTTAACACTAAACCTACCGATCCCGATACGCATTGTCTTATAAAAATGACGAGATTGAATCTACTATAATTTTGTGCGATTCGCATTACAATACAAGCTCTAACACATCCGTTTAAACGTTTCCCGCGAAAGCTAGTTAGGTTCAGCGTTAATATCGAAGTCGTCCGATAATTTTGATCACGATCGAATCCGATTCGAGACCTTGAACCGTGGGTAACCACGCTCCGTCGGTAGTCGTTCTTATTTCCAGTTCATTACCGCTTCGCCGCCTTGTATCACTGTTCGCTCGCATAGTAAATAATGCAGCACGACACCTGGTACACCCTGTAGATCATGCTGCGTATGCACGGGAGCGTCGTGTACACACGTACGGGACCGAGAGCGTAATATATGCATAATGTATAGGGCCGGAGAGCGTGCTGGGCGAAATACCTCTGTTGCACGCCGTTCTATATCACGTAAGCCGGTGCACTCGCGACCGCGGTGCATCGGCTTCCCTGCATCTGCATCTGCACGCGCAGACGCGTTTCGTCGCCCCGTGTCGGGCACAACGGGCCACCACTTCCGAAGAATTTAATAATGCGTCGGCGGAATTCCGGATATCTACTACTTTCCGAGAATTCACCGGTGTCCCGCTACAGGGTGAAAACTTATGCACAACTGTACAACGACACAACTGTCGTTGGTGTACAACGATTCGCAGTTCCAGAACCTTAGGTTTAAGGGGCGGTTTGCAGCCCTTGGGTGTAAGCTACCCTCGCTGTAAAGGAGAAGCGAGGACTCGTCACGTTAAGAAGTAAACCCAGGTTTGTAACATCAAATTTTTAGTCATATACAGTTGTATATGTGCACATCCGTTAATATCTCCAACACTGTACACGCGATATTGTAACATCCCACTGCTTTAATAAACGCTAACAACAACTATTCCGAGCTCGCAGGTGTTCCTTTTTATATAACCTAGAAGACTGTACATTAATTTGCCAGCTGTCCGAACGACATCACACGCATCGAATGCGGATCCTTTTATGAAAGTTTCACGTCTCTATTGTGCGGAAAAACGCACGTACCGCGCGCAAACACAGCGAGGGAAGAAAGAACTTTCTGTGTTTTTTAAATAATACATATGTGCTACGATATTCCGCCCCCGAAGCCCGAGAACCTCTCCACCCCTGTGCACTATACGTGCTCTCCTGCTAAATAAATATTTCCAGACGATAAATTATAGATAATCCGAAGTCTACTTGTCGGAGTCTGAATATTTTTCATAAGGAAAATACACGCAATTGACACTAGACTTATATATTCCAATATGCTAGATTCTAATATTTATATATTCTAGGTTCTAGTATTTTCAAATTGCGAATATTGAGATCGTAAAAATGCATCCACGAGCAATTATTTTTCATAAGGAAAATACACGCAATTGACACTAGATTTATATATTCTAATATTCTAGATTCTACTATTTATATATTCTAGATTCTAATATTTATATATTCTAGATTCTAATATTTTTAAATTGCGAATATTCGGATCGTAAAAATGCATCCACGAGCAATTATTTTTCATAAGGAAAATACACGCAATTGACACTAGACTTATATATTCCAATATTTATATATTCTAGATTCTTGTATTTTCAAATTGCGAATATTGAGATCGTAAAAATGCATCCACGAGCAATTATTTTTCATAAGGAAAATACACGCAATTGACACTAGACTTATATATTCTAATATGCTAGATTCTAATATTTATATATTCTAGATTCTAATATTTTTAAATTGCGAATATTGAGATCGTAAAAATGCATCCACGAGCAATTATTTAACAGATTGATTTCTTTGGATATATATTATCTAAAAATTGGCTACAAAATTTGATCCGTGTACATTCTTCTTATTTTTATAAAGTAGTATAAAATAGTGATTTTTAGTGCTCCGTAAACCTAGTGTCAAACACACGGCTTTGGCGGTTTCCCAGGTAATTCATCGATCTCGAAAGTGTTGCGTCCGGATAATAGGAATCCGGCGACGCCGTAGCATCCGATAATTCACGAATTATTCAGCGGTGGTGGTAGCTATCGTGCACGACGATCGGCATAGTGTGCGCTTTAATAGAAAGACCTTTCTCGTCCCCGGATCTCATAACTTACCGTGGGTTGTTCACGGAGGAATTCGGTGGATGCTAATTTCATCACGGAATTCCGGCATTCCAGCAGGCTATACGGCGTTCGCGGTTAGTATCCGATCGGGGACACGCACCGCAGAGTTATATTAACCGCATTTCCGGAAACACGTTCGATTCGCGTCGCGCGCGGTATCGAACAATGGCGGACGGTTTGGCGGGCGTCGGTATCGAGTAGAGTTCACTGTAATTGTTCAGTTGTAACTCGCTTTTTTGGATAAATTGTTCCACCAAAAACGCTAGTTCCCTCTAGAAAGTATAGAAATCACTTTCGTATCGAGACGTTACCGTGCTAAAATCGCTGTAAACAACCGATGGAAAAATATAAACATTCCCGAGAAAGACTTCGTCTGCGAGCTGCCATTGTCGTTTACGTCTGATGTTATTTTTTGACAGCTAATCGCGCGGAATAAACTTTCGAGGAAATTTTCCGCGATACCGTCGCGATTAGTATCCGATCGGGGACACGCACCGCAAAGTTATATTAACCGCATTTCGGTATCGAACAATGGCGGACGGTTTGGCGCGCGTCGGAGAGGTATTGAGTAGCGTTCACTGTAATTGTTCAGTTGTAACTCGCTTTTATGGATAAATTGTTCCACCAAAAACGCTAGTTCCCTCTAGAAAAGTATAGAAATCACTTTCGTATCGAGACGTTACCGCGCTAAAATCGCTGTAAACAACCGATGGAAAAATATAAACATTCCCGGAGAAAGACTTGGTCTGCGCGCTGCCATTGTCGTTCACGTCTGGTGTCGCTCTTTGACGGCTAATCGCGCGGAATAAACTTTCGAGGAAATTTTCCGCGGCGTACGCGCGACGGTTACTCGAAGACGCGTTCCCCGGGACGTGCAAATAAGCTGAAAATCAGTTTAGACGCCGCCGCGACGTTAACGTTTAGTATCGCCGTAGTCCCGCGCGGCAAGCGACGACGGGGATAACTCTGTTACAATAATCGAATCGAGTTGTCTGGCTCTGTAAAGGCTTTCCGGAGCATGTGCACGTTTGTGTAGAGCCGGAGGAAACGTGTATCGCCAGGCAAGAATGTATACGGGCTGGAAAGCGATAGCTCGCTTTGTAATCAGGTTTACATGCGCCCGCGCGCGCGCGACCGCGCCGCCGCGCATACTTATGCGAGCACGGGAGCACAATGATTCCTGTCGTAAGTGTCCCTTCCTCGTAATTATGCCTGCGCTCTTCCATCCGTCGCGGAACAAGCGTGTTTCTCGTCGATACGAACCGCGTTTCGATCGCTCGATCACCAAGGACAGTCATCGTGCACCTTACTAAAGCCCTTCAATCGTCATTGCCCTTATACTAAACCGCATAATGTATAAATTTAATTTATATAACATATAAATACACTATAGACGTAAAATGCTTCGACCGACAGTTGTAGGACGCAGAAGAGAGGGAGTACGCGAGGACCTTGCAGTTTGTTTGACCTTGCAGTGACCTCGAGAAGCTCCGTAAACATATTGAGACTTTTAGCGAAAACTTCCGACCGGATTGGACAATGTTTGACCGACATTAATTCAATTGTGTTTACCTAGCAATACCGAGTTTCAACAACAATTTCATCCTCGCCTCGGGTTCGTTTCCGATGTTAACATCAACAATGCTTACGCGCGAAAATACGACGTGTCAGCATGACGTAACCGAGACAGAGACTTTCTCGAGAATGTTTACGTCGACGCTGTTTTGCGTCAACACGAGCGGCCCTCGAGTTACGGTCATTTTCTATGCAAATGATTTTATAATGTGCACGGAAAAGAAGCGATTGTCGAATCTCGGTTGTACCTTTTATTGCTCGTCACCCATCCCGATTGAACTAATCGATTAGACTACAGAGAGACTTTGCCGAGGAGAAAAGCTGTAACAGTACCGCGTCGGTGACCGACATTTAGGCATTTTGGTAGAACAGGCTGCGGATGTTGACCTTGAATTCCTCGAGTCCGCATTGCGTGAACTTGTCGGCCACGATACAGGGATCGTCGCCGCCGGCTTAGGAAAAAAACAAATTTTCAGAGTACGTTTGTCGCGTTGTTTAGCAAATTCTTTGTTGTACTCACCGCTCGTGGCAGTTGCGGCGCATTCGTTTATGGCTTTTTGCGCGGACTCGGTTCTCTCGCCTGGAGGCATCACCCTGGTGAACAGATCGTTGATTACATCTATATTGAGCTGGTTGTCTTTCATCTGAAAAATACAATGATCTCTATGTATATTGATAAAACGATTTTGGAATAAAGCGTAACCAATGTCAAACAAACAACGAACCAATCCGATTTTCTCGAAATAGCAAACCACCAAGCAACCACGTTTCCTGCGTCCCTCCTCCGATTCGTCGGCTAACAATTGCGGCAGTTCGTCTAACAAACAGGTAAACAATTACTAACATCTTTTAAAACCATCGTACGCTCGCAAACAAAAGAAAGTTTAAAATTTCTTGGTACGCGAGACCCGGTTTACTAGGCAAATAAAATTTTGAAAAAATTTGTAATTGTTTCCGTTTAAACTTTCTCTTGTCCGCCACCGCCATCTGTAATCAATGCTACCCACTTATGGCGATTCCTTGTTGTCGCAAGCACGAGTTTTGCAGTATGCCAATGTCCTGAGCATCGGCCTTCTAAATTGGATCGTGATCAATCGATTATTCTGTCGGACGTAGATCTCGTCTTACTTAATAATAGATTTGAGAAATCAGTTTGTCTACCTTGTACGACAGAACGCAGAACGCACACAAGAACAGAATCGCGATCTTCATGTCGACGTGTCCAAAGGTTTTGCACCGACTAGTATGATATTATACTGATCGCGAGAAGAACTTCACTGGACTCAACACCTTCGACTGAGCAAACAACCTTCCGAGCACGGTACTTATACTAGGATAAAGTGGATGAAACAGACACAAGCGTGATGATGTTTTTACGTAATTCAAGTCTGTATTACTTTGTGTACAGCGGTATCAGATCGTCCTGTTAATTGACCATCCGAGCTAATTATTCAAGCCTACGGACTCGCATTATTATACGCGCGACACTGGCTAATCGATCGAGAATTTATTCATTTTTTTTTTATTACACGAGCGAGAAAATACTAAATTATTATGTGAGCTAAACTTTTACGACCTCATTGTAACAAACAATTTATCATTATATAATATTCGTTGGATTTAGTTTCGTCGACACCTGCATACGAAACTGTAACTTTCAATTGTCCGCGAAGCGAATATAAAGATATGTTGTTTATGCGATTTAATAGTTTCCCGTGCATAAAGGAATCTCCAATTTACGGAGTAACAATTGCATTGTCATCAAGATCTTGTCATACCGCAAAATTGATGAAAAATATAGTGACGACGCGGAATTCTTCGACAGTTGGAAGGTTCGTTGCAGTTTTCTCGGAAGAAGAATTTATTAGTTTTAAAGGTGCCGTTTGGCAATTTACAATTCCGTTGTTTCTCTTATCGGCCATTAAACAATCGTTCAATCTTGTCGAATCAATCGCTCGTAAATACATATCGAGAAGTCGAGTGCTGATTCGCATTTGTCGGTCTTCTCGTTCGCTGAAACGTTCGAACGAAAATAGCATTAATAGGAATTCACTTGTTATCTATTTGAAAATGAGTAGAATTTACTTTTATACTCATCGGTCCTGTTATAATCGAGTTGTAAACATGCTTGTCTACTTTGCTACTTCAAGGAAGCTAACAATTTTTGTTCCGTTGGTTGACGTATTATAATAATTATGTTTCTACGCGTTGTTTATTACTTTTTTAAAAGAATTTTGTGAATTGCGTTCTAAATTGAACAAAATTTGTAGACTTTTCAAGCGAAATAAATCCCTTGTCGAACAAAAGACAAAACTCACCTTCGCCAACGCAGTCTTTGATATTTTCCTTCATTTCAGAGCTGATGGGAATGCCGTTCTTATCTATAAATTCCTGCGCAGCGTCCAATTGGATTTTGTTATCTTGTGTCTGAAACAATCGCCAAAACTCTCGATGAATTCGTTCTAACAAAAATAGAATAGCGAAGAGTACTTACAATTTCCCCCTTTTCCAAGACGCACGCCATGAAGCAACCGAAATTATTCACCACTGTCTCCTCGTTTGAATCTTGATTCGTCTTTCCCAGAAGCCGCGGAATCTTCTCGAATCCGGCTGGAAATGTTTGAAAAGTGAGCAATAGTTAACGACACTAAACCTATTCCCTACCATTGTCGAAATCGTTGTCCTGCACGCATTCATCGAATTCGTCTTGCGACACGTCCAACAGGTCCGCTAATTGCTGTATCTCAAATCCTCGGACGGTCACCTGAATCATTCAGCATCGATGAAATTCGAATCGTACTTTCCACGACTCCGGAAATTGATTTTTCTACTTACGCAGCTGGCGAGGACGCAGGCGAGAATGAACATGCTGTTCATGGCGGCAGGCGTTGATTTCGCGAAAGAAAATTGTTGAACAAACCGAGGCGTCTCCGCGAATATTTTGCAAACTGTAACGATCGGTCGCGCGCAGCCGAGCTTTATATTTCCATCGGGAAGGCCGACACGGTTGAAAAACGTATCAAATTTTAACGAAATTCCTGCGTGTTCGCCAGGCACGTTCGCTCGCTCGTACAAGCGATACCGAGCAGTTTGTTTAACTAACAATCCAACGATTGCCACGTAATTGACGTTTTCCTTTATTCTCCGCAACCTGTCCGCAGGATCGACTCTTACGTAAAACGAAATGTCTCTATTTTCCTACATCCACGCGACCTCTGTTCCTTGTTACGAATGATTGGGCAATTTTGCGTTCTTCCCGTCGCCAAAGTTGTTGGGAAAATTTGACCCGCGACGACTTATCTCGGTGATTACAGTCTTTCCTCGATATAAGTCCCAAATATCTGGCCGATAAAAGCGGGGTGTGCCCCCTCGAGAATTTATCTCGGTGATTACAGTCTTTCCTCGATATAAGTCTCAAATATCTGGCCGATAAAAGCGGGGTGTGCCCCCTCGAGAATTTATCTCGGTGATTACAGTCTTTCCTCGATATATGTCCCAAATATCTAGCCGATGAAAGCGGCTACGATGTATGACGCACGAGGGGAAAACCACCACCTTCCGATACATGTCACTGGGCGGACTCGTGTTTTGGACATGTATCGAGTAGACACTGTGTGTTTATAAAAGGGTAATCCTCCTCGATTTCGGTGAGAAAGGAGAAAAGTAAGGAGCACCGTAGCATTCGTTGCACGAGGATCCCGCGTCTCGATCCTTTTTCCCATAGATCCGAGGATCGCTTAGCATTCCACGGGTTCGCCGGCAGTTCCATCGGAAATGTAGCTAGCGTCTGTAATCGCTCGCAAAGCCGACCATTTGCAAAAGTCCCTCTCTCTCTCTCTCTCTCTTCCGAGTGCTCTGCGTAAGGTCGACCGGTAACTTTCTTCCAGCTGCGTATGCCAGGCGACTTCGGCCATTACGGGGTTACATTATACCCGCCCGGCAACGTGAGTCGCGTACGCGAATACCGATCGTCGCTCCTCTTCATCTTGTTAAAGCTCGAACCCGTTTCCTCGAAACCGTGTCATAACCGCAACACGATTTTATGTTGCGCCGCGTCGTCGAAAATCACCGCAATCGATAGGACAACGGCTCCTCGTGGAAAGCAGAGGGATGATCCGTCGAAGATACCAAGTGGACCGGAAGCTAACTATTTCTGGCCTACCCCCGGAGGTAGGGGTAAAATTTGATAATTACCCCGGAAATCTGTTTGACAGCAGAGAATCCCACTTAAATTTTTATTTTAATGAAATGACGACCTATCGAAGATATCAAGTGGACCGGAAGCTAACTATTTCTGGCCTACCCCCGGCGGTAGGGGTAAAATTTTGACAATTACCTCGGAAATCTGTTCGACAGCAGGGAATCCCATTTAAATTTTTATCTTAATGAAATGTTGATCCATAGAAGATACCAAGTGAACCGGAAGCTAACTATTTCTGGCCCACCCCCGACGGTAGGGGTAAAATTTTGATAATTACCCCGGAAATCTGTTCGACAGCAGAGAATCCCACTTAAATTTTTATTTTAATGAAATGACGACCTATCGAAGATATCAAGTGGACCGGAAGCTAACTATTTCTGGCCCACCCCCGGCGCTAGGGGTAAAATTTTGACAATTACGGCGGAGATCTGTTCGACAGCAGAGAATCCTGTATGGTCCTTGTTTAAATCTTTATCTTTTACTTTTTTAAAGTTTTTTAAAGCCTGTTACTGTGACTCAGCGGATGTGAATTTTGAATGAACGCCAAGGCTGGACATTTTCCGCGAGTAAATTATTGATTGATGCATAATGGGGTGGTGGAAGCATTAGACGGTCCCGATGGTTGAGAAAGGCGCATAGTGGCCGGGCGTCCCGAGCTCGGCTCAATTATTCATAACGCGTTAACGTCGCTTTGTTTATTCATAAGTGGTTCCCGGTGTCCGGCTAAGTGGCCCGAATAATCGTCCGGCTTCTTCGTCTCCCGTTCCTTATTAATGAAACGGAAGGTCTTCCAAATGGTCTGCGATCATTTTATGTGAGACAATTTATCACAATTTATCACAATTTATTAATACGGCTGTGTCGATCTACGAACGACACGGGAGAGAGGATTGTTGTTCTCCGGAGAAGAGCGCAGGTAAGAAGAAGCCGTTCCTTTTCGGAACGGAAAATACTCTCGATCGAGTGTTCATTTATTTGTTTCACATTGGAATACAATTATCCGATTGCGACAGTAGTAGCAGTAGTTGCGACCCTTCGAGGAAGGGTGCCTAATTGTTTTTCTACAGCAGGGCGAATAGGATGCGCGACTTCTACGTCTCTTTATTGGTCGTCACGCATGCGGTCGACGACGTCGGACGATTACAACTTACATTTACGATTGCAAGTGTCCTAATTGAAAAGCTGCAAGAAGCAGCAGTCGATGAACTTGTTACCGAGGTTGCACTCGTCGGTTTCTCCCTTGACTGTAACAAAAGAGCGTGTCGCGTTAAACGAAGAATCAATCTGCACTTATGCTACACCAGCACTGTACTTGACTTCTTCTCAACGAGCATGGCGGCCGCTCGATAAGCGAGAGACTCGGGGGTTTCAAGGGGAGTCGAGGTCAGAGAGATACAGTGCTGATCGCTCAAACGTTTCGACGCTTTGATTTCCAAGGCGAAGGTCAAAATTGTGCGTTTTCATAGTGTGTTTCACGATACAGCGACGTATAATTTTAACACACCCTGCACCGAATAGAAAAGGCATTGTTAACGCATTGTCACGTACCTTCGGCCGTGCAGGTTTCAGCGATGCCTCTCACTTCCTTGATGTCCGCTTCGTTTCCAGCGTGCAGAATGTCGATTATCTTGTACATCGGTTCTATATGCATCTCGTTGTTGATCAGCTGGATGCAGAAGGAAACGGTCAATTACCAAGAAGTCGAAATGCGATCAATGCGACTGCGGATCTTTGCGAAATACACGTTGGAAACAGGAGCCAGGCGAAACGAAGTTTCAAAATTTCTCGCAAATCAGAAACGTCGTTATTTCGAAACCCCTAACCGATTTTTCTCATTCATAAAATCCGCAGTTCGGTGATCAGCGTTTCTCCGAACTACACGGCCGTAAAAGAAAACATGTTGAACGACAAATTCACTTACGATGTCGAGCCGTTTCATAACGCACGCCTTCAGGCAGCCCATTTGTCTCAGGTCGACGTCACCCTGTTTCTGGACGTTCGTGATCTGGACTGAAACGAGAAAATGTTCAGCCGTATTTTATTCCCCTCTGTCTGTTTCTCCGAAACCTGATTCGCGTCTCTGTCGTTCGACTAACGTTTCTTCACCTGGCGAGAGCTTCAGTTGTTGCACGCATGGCTCCACGTACGGCATCAAGTACTCCAAATATTTGCCTATTATGGCGTCCGAGTCGATACTGCGCACCGGGATCTGGGAACGAAGCGGACAAAGGTTTCGAGAGATTCGATTGCGAGTTCTACAAAGAGATCGTTAGAAAAGTTCTATAAAGAGATACGTATCAAGGAGTGCTCTGTCTGTAGAACAGACTATAAAACTGAAGTTTAGTACTCAGAATAAATGAACAAAGCGGGCTGTGGATCGAGGAGATCTAGATTGTGGACCACTCACCACGGCGGCTAGCAAGCAAGCTACAGCGATGACACTCTTCATGTTTCTAACAGCATGAATGGTATTGAAACTTGACCAACGCGCAAACACAGATTTCGCTGATTAGTCTCGCCGAACTGGTGACCGCGGCTCCCTCGGGAACGACTTTTATATAGGGGACAGATTAGCGGGTGTTCAGGCCTGACACCGTGCGACAGGAAACGAGATAATTCCCCGATTTAAATTGATTTACGTAAGCCCGTTCCAAGTATACCCGAAACGTTCTCATTACTGTTCGGCTCGTGTCAGAATCGTCACGTCATATGATTGTTCGCAACCACGGAATGGGCTTGTTTGCGGGAAATTATGGGATCGAAGCGGTGGCATTATGGGCGACGCTACCGTCGCGTAGCGTGTCATTTCCGCGATCCACCAGGATACAAAAGTATCACATTATCGGCGTTTGCTGTCACTAGTATCGCTTTTTTTAAATATTTCCAACGACGCCTATTAGACAAATATTTAAAAGATTCCTGGACAACGTGGAAACGAACTGTATCATCGAGTTTTGCTAGGATATTCGCGGAAAGTAATTTTTAAAATAACACGCTGCGTGTCACTTCCATTGGACAACGGTTAATTAGCGTGACATCTCCCTGTTGTTCGCTTGATTTTCTTCGGCGAATTGGCAAACGACGCCTCGGGAAATTGATAAATTCGTTGTAAGCTTGTTGATTTTGTTTATTCGGTGTTGAGGAGGCAGGCTCCGAACACAATCTACAAGTTTTCTACTGTATGCATGCTCGACATTGGTCTCAATGTTTGTCGAAGAAACATTCGACGAAAGAGTACGCCATCTTGCACTCGTCGGACAGCGGTTTCACTGGAACGAATCGAACAGAATGAATTGTAACGTGTT
>CM052133.1:1859648-1941604 GCA_028454255.1 Halictus ligatus | reverse complement strand
GCGACAGTCGGCGCGTCAATTAATTAATGCTTCGAATGTTTGTTTGCGACCTACCATTCCCAGTGCTTTCATCGTGCAAGCACGTTGACACGTGGCTCCATCCACACCCGTCGCAGCATCCTTGTCAAACATTTCTCGAGGAGTCACTGATTCGTTTGAACAAATTAGTTTTTTGTTAGAAATAAAATAGAAATGCCCGCAAGAGAAAAAGAAAACGAATTTATGCTTACGACCGGTGACACCATACTCCTTCGCGCAGGTCATCAGCGGATCTTTAACATGTTCCACGTAGACGTCGATAACATCCGCTCCAGCGAACTGAGTGTAACGAAAAAATTAGCAACAATGGCTTGCAAGCATGGCGCGTTAACCTTCCAGTACGTAGGCGAAGAAAATTCTTCGTTGTTCCTTCAATATTTATACATTTATAATAAATACTTGCGTGTACCCAACCCACGTACTGGAAGTCAAGAGAGTATCAGTATCTTTTGCACTCACCGTGACGGCGAATACGACAACAATGGCCGCAGCAATGTTCATTTTGAACGACACTTGCGAACTTCCGAGATTATAAAATATTCGTAATGAACTGAAACATCCGATCCGTCGATTCCATTATTTATACCGTGGCTGGGACCGCAAAAAAGTCTTACGACTTACAGACTCGATCTCGTTTATTTCGCAAAACGACGATAATTGATGGCTGCATCAATCTCGGTTTTTTATCGGTTTATACTCTTCAGCAAGCTTGACACACGTCGAGTTTGCGGTCACCGTGAAATGAACGAGTAAGCGCTGTGCTTTAAAATTTCTCGTTCCTCGCTAATCGTGAAGATAAATTCGAAATACTGTATCGCAAGAAAACGAGGTCGGGAAATTTGAAGTAGGTGCGCTACAGTAACAATGAATCGTGAGAACTATGGCTTTTCCGACACAAACGCCCGTCCAATTAATATTTCACGTCATATTTTATATAACGTAACGACGCGTTCTTTGCACGCAACATTTTTTGCCGAACGATCTTAAACGGTTCGTGTCAACAGCGAATTACGATCGCCTCGTATTTCACGATCGTTTTACACAAAACTATAAATAATGTTTCCTCCGGTTGCAGTGAATTTGCGTTGCAAATTCGACGCTGAACGAGAGACGCGATATTACCGTGGCGGGTAGACAAAATAAAATTACAGCGTTCTGACGAGAATTTCGTTTACTATTTTACTATTTTATGTCATTTCCCCACCGATATTAGCAATTGTACAAAGTTTTCTCCCATATACCCTCCGTTTAGCCGTAGATAGTACGATTTTCCGTTGGACGAAGCACGTTTCATCGAACTTCCGCATTTCTAATCAAACTTCTTAATGCATTCTGTGAAAGCTTTCATCATGCCGCACTCGTCGCCGGTCCCGTTCGCTGAAACCATCATGGATTCGTTAGAATATATCACGATGACACTTGATCACCCCAACTGTTGTCGAGTCTCACCTTCTTCGATGCAGGTCTCGACATTCTTAGCCATTGTAGCCGTGTCTTCGGGGAATACCTTTTCGGAGAATTCTATCATTTTGTCAGCCATCAATTTGCCACCGTCCATCTAGAAAGTCGACTTATTTATTAGAAGGTGCGGAGAAATGGTTTCAAGTTCGATTATTTACTGCACACGCGTTGCCAGAAAAGACACGCGTATTTCTAAACAATTTTTCGAACGCAGGCTGCGTTTTACTCACGATTCCAAGTCGCTTCATGACGCAAGCGTGCACGCAGTGCATTTTCTCCATGTCTTCGGGCGACATCGTTGGCGACGACATCATCGCTGGTGGCTCAGCTGAAAGTTCCATGTGCAGATTTGTTTATTAACAGTGTATAATAGTAAATAATTGAGTAAAACGTACGTGGTAGGCCGACTTCAGCCATGCACGGCGGAAAGTGTTCCTTCGTGGCTTCAATAAATTTCTGTACATTTTGCTCCGATTCGCCGCGCACCACTGCCTGGAACAACATTGATGACAATAAAGTTATTATTCTGAAATTCAGATGTTACTGCAGCAACTGTATTCACTGTATTGTTGTAGCTATTTGTCTGTACTGTATTAACCAATGGCAAAATCGATTCAATAACCACTTCAAACCGTAGAATAAAAATTCTATACACGACGACATTCATAATTGTTAGATTTCAAGGCAAGGGGCCAAAATGTAGGAATTGTTACATAAATGCTAAATGAAGATGTTAACGCATTATCTACCGGTGATTATTCCATAATTGTTGAAAGAATCCTTTAGCATTAACAGCAACAACTCACCCTCGATAGAAAAATCGAACGATCTCCTTCGGGATTATTGTATAAAAGAAGATTTTTAAGCTTCGATAGGATTTTCAAAATTAAACTCCACAGTGAACTGGTTGACAGGCTTCCGGTAGATAAAGTGTTAACGGTGCTGCAGACATGCTCCGCGGTTAGGGTTGTCGATCGAATATACTTACTGCGGCAAGGAGGAGGGTGCAGATCGCGAAAAGCGACTTCATCGTTGAGCGGCTGAAAGTATGGTTGCTTCGACAGGAATATCCGCAAACTGACTGATTCCTGCCGATGCTTAAACACGATGTTTATATATCCTCGATATTTGTCGAACCAGAGGTGTTGGATCCACGGAACAACAGGAAGAGAAATAATTGCTCGGCCTATCTGATTTTTATGTAACTCGGTTTAATTACATTCTGTGCGAGAAGTAATCAACGCGAGCCGGGTCCGGGAATACTATATTTCTTTGCAGAAATCGTTGCTGCTCGCCGCTGATCTCTGCAGACGTGATACGATCTGTCCTATTCAGTCGTTCCGCGAACACGGTATAGTTACTGCTACAAATTGGCCTTATTAGAATTTATATCTCTCGCAATTTGCGCAGCCACACAATTGAGTTACTGGACTGTGGATGATGCTTATGCAAACCGAAACGCTCCGAAGGAAAAGAAACGTGATTTTATAGACCAATAATAAGTCGAGGCAATTGAAATTATATGAGACAACAATTACAGTATCGGTGATAATTCGTTTTTGTCGAATTAACTCTGCCGTGCCGTTGAAACGTTCTAGAAATATATAAGATAACGTCGGTTCGATCATAAATATTTATTCGTAATTATTTTATTTTACGCACAATATAAAATGGGACGAACAAGGCTGAAGATTTTACGATTGCGATATCAGGAAACATTCTGAGCGAAGTGCACGCTTGCGCAATGATAACGATCGTAAAATAATTTCCCTTTGTTTCTGCCATTAGCGATTTAATAATCCGCTGTTTACTCGCATAAACATGCGCAATCTCTGCGTCGGTTATTAAATAAGAAACGCCGAACGGAAGAGTCGATGGATTTTCAAGAACATTTCAATCTTCAGCCATTGTTCGTCGCAACGATGCCGCTTCCTAATCGGCCTCGCGGTCACGCGCTCGAGAAAATGGCCGACCTTTGCTGGTCGTTCTCGAATCGATGCATTAGCGTAGATAAAGCCTCCGACCATGAGACAAAGTTCTGCTCGAACGAGGCCCGAGCACGAGCGTCTTCCGCGTGGTATCGCGTGTGCCCGCGACCTTGTCAAGTGCATTGCCAAGTTCATGCCGCTCCGGTTGCTCGATCTCGGGAGAACTGGCGCGATCATGGTCTCGGCGATAGCTCGACCGAGAAACAATCGTGTCTTTTTCGTGGGGAACGTTTATTTCTGCATCCTGTACGCTCGTTTCCGGCCGACAACCGCGCGCTTGCAAATTACACGCCAGAAATAAAAAAAAAGGGAACAATTTCTAGACTGAATTGCGAACAATTTTTTGTTGCTTCGTGACGCATCGAGCGCAGCTGGAAAATTCAGTCCCGGCAACAGCATTGTAATAACTGTGATTACAGGCAATAAAAATTTAGCATAGCTGAGGAATTACCGTAGTAAGATAGAAATTTATTTATTTCCTTAATAATATTTGACGTACCAGCGCCAGATGAGGGGAAGTAGCACGAATCGAGGGGAAGTTACCCTCTCTCTACTCGATCCTGCGTCACGTGACCGCGGTAGAAGGGGAAGTTAGAGTGGGGGAAAGTGACTCGGCGGAGTGGGGGTAAGCCGTAGCACAGAACGTTGCCCGCAGGGGCGTGGCCTCGTGCCGACGAGGAAATCGATGCCCGTACGGGCAAACGCTGAGCAATTTGCTGATGGATATATTCATTCAGTCACGGCTTCTAATTGCGGAGATAACGAACCAGCTTAAATGAGTTTTAGTGTTATTGATGTTACGACGGGATTAAGATCCAGCTCGATCCCGTGGAAACCGGTTCCGGGAAGATCGTCGATCAAAATATTTCATTGATTCAGCCAGTTGTTTATAAATTCACCTCGCAGCGGCTGCTGACTCACGATTTGAAAGATTCACGCTGAAAATGGATCGGGGCGTGGCCGTGGGAACCTCGATCGTCGATCAGCGAATCGACCGAACATCTTGGAAGCCCAGGGATCGAAGCTCAAAATTTGCAAAGTTTCTGCTATTTTTATCGATTTGTCTTCCGATCGTTGTACAAGAATGTAGTTGAGTTGTTCATTTCATTTATTGTCGACGAGTTTAAGCTATACACAGTATGCGTAACTAAATACTAAAAATCACTTCGAACTCGACAGGAGGACAACTACGATCATTACTTTTTATTGGTTGAACATTGTAGGAAACACAGGAGAACGGTACATGAAAATTTACAATTCCGTGCAAGTAAATCGAGGAGCTGAATGGCGTCTATGATGATAATGCTTCGATGACGATTCTGCTATCCAAACATCGTTGCCAACTGGTCGATCCTAAGTTCCTCAGGGAGCTATGTAGAGCTGCGCGAAAAAAAGGTTTAATCAGATTACGAGAAATCAATTTGAATGATTCAGAATGCCGAATCGAATCGCAGCATTGTCCCTTAGGGGTGGACTCGAATGGAAGAAATATCGCGTAAAAGTTAGTAACAGTTCGATTTTTACGCGAAATAACGTTTTCATCATTTTTTTGCTGTGTAATATTTACAATTGCGAATAGCTTACTTCGGGATCGACCCTGTAAACGCATTTGCCGAATTCCCACGCGAGCTCGCAACCCTTCAACGTCGTGGGCACTGTAACGAAATCATACGAGTGAAATTTAAAATTTAAAAAAATTAAAATGAAAGAAAAAGAGATCGTTACTTCGTACCTTCTTTTTGACAAACCTCGACCGCATGCTCGACACGCGGGACATACTTTTCCTCTAACATGAGGCGAGCGTTCTTAACGAACCACTCGTACTGCACCTCGTCGTTTCTCAGCTGGAAGCAAACGGGTAGTTTGCGTTAACAGATTGTTCTTAATTTTTAGAAAACGTGTACTACAATTAGCTTCGTTGCGAGTATCGCCGCGAACATTATATTACATTTACTCACGGTCTTCGTCGTGGTGAGTATGCACCTCATGTAGCACATCAACCTCTCGTCCTTCGGGAACTCGCCCTTATGTTGTCCGTCCAACAGTTCTGTGCGACAAAATCGTAGAAAAATTATGTCAAAGAGTTATGTCATGAGAATGAACGACACAAATGAACCCCTCCCCGTGTAGAATCAGTTTTCACTGTGATCGGACCGTGAAGGGGTCAATGAGAAACGATTTTCGCCGTACCTTTGGTCGCGTTCGTCTTCTTCGCGCACGGTTTCCTCAGGTTCTTCACCGTGTTCTTGGCCTCTTCTAAGGTCACTTTTTTCTACGAATGCCAAGCAAGTCACTTCATCGCATAATTCGCGGACAGATAATGGTCGATTTCAACTCACGCTCTCGGTCTCCCAGATGGTCACGATCATGAACAGTAAGCCTATCGCGAGTACGATGCTGAGGTTCTTCATGTTGAACTGTCCAGGCCCAACAGGCAGCTCTCCCCTCGATAGAATTCTAGGCTAGTTCTCTGGCTAACACCTTCTGCGAACAGACACCTAATCTGCTTCCGACTGTCCACCAGAAATAAATCGAAACCGATCGAACGCTGTTCCCGGGACTGAACCGTCAGAAAATCGTTATAGTTTTATTTCTATTATACCGACTTGCAAAATCGCTCCTTCTCAAGCATTCGTAAGACTACCAAAAAGGTCCGCAACGATCACGACAAATTTCGATATAAAATTTCGAGAATACGACGCGTCGGCAATTAGTCGAGGATACGTGTTTTCTGAGAGGGAACCGCGTTAATGAACGCGCCCTAATGCGTACCAGGATTAGCACTGTCCGCAGTTGTTCGGTCGTCGAAAACGGACCCGGGGATGAGTAAACTACTAATCTCGAGCGCGAGGCAAGCACCTGTACCTTTTTATATTGAGCGGCGCCGGGCCAACCGAGTAGGAGAACAAACAATTTTTGTGTCTTTGGAAGAGACGCGGCCGACCCGTGATTAGTCCGTTGACCGTGTGATTAAAACGCGTCCGCAACCTCCGCTTCCGAGAACGATCCCACAGGTTAATAGCTGCGCCCGGAAAAGGAGGAGTTACGGTTGGACAGGGCCATAAGTTGCGTCAGGACGCGCAGGGATTATGCAAGCGTTGTATCATCGCCGCTGCCTCCGAATTGTTTTGCAACAGAGCGCTCGTATTCGCGATTGTAAATTTACCAAAAAATAACACGATACAATCGCGATTCCAAAACGTTATTATTCGTCGCAACATGGACGGTGGTTGCGTTTTCAATAATGTATGTAATCTTTTCCATGCCATCGTTGTTTATTCTCCGTCGTCGAACGGAACGACTTTACAAGACAAACTAATTCTCGTCGGTCGCCTTCTAACGAAACTTTGATTTTCTCGGTTGATCCCAGTAATCTGCTCGATCGTTTAGGGGAAGAAGAACACTTCCGGATCCGCTTCGTAGACGCATCTCGTGTATCGGTAAGCCAATTGGCATTCGTTCGGCGCGTCGAAATCTGCGCACAGAGAGGATCGAAGAGGTTCAGTGTCTCGCGTAAGACGACGTGCGATAAAAGAAAGTGCAGTGGATTGGTTTCCATTGAATCTCTTTCAACCCTGAATATCAGAGAATCGAGGGGAAAAAGCTACCCTCTCTCTGCCGGATCAGTCGTGAATGGAAACGCGTCACGTGACAGAATCATGGCGGGGGGGATAGTAGAAGCGGATGGCAGAGTGTGGGGTGGGGTGAAATGATAGTTCTACCTTGCGTTAAGCATCCTTTTATTGCCTCCTTGATTCGGGGGATCGCCTCGGCCGCCATTGTCGCGTCCACTTGTCGCATTATCATTTTCCCGTCGATGGCTCCATTCTTTAACTAAAGTGGAAACGTGAGAAGAATTAAAATTAATATGTTTAATGGAATAGAACTCAAGTGCAATTGTCAATTGGTCCTTACACTTCTCATTGCCTTCATGATGCAACTTGCGTAGCACGCCACGTTAGGGTCGTCCGGAAATTCTCCTTTTCTTATTCCCAAAGCCAAGTCTGAAAGTTTGTACGAAAATGGAGATTGGCATTTTCGCATTAAAACATTTCTCTCTGACCCCCGAAACCCATTCCTCGAGAAAGTACCCACGTTTAATTCTAATTTGAATTAATTCTATTATATTAATATTTTATTTATTTAGAACATTAGTTATTATAGGAAATTTGAATGGTGATTGGATATTTTTATATATTTTAATTATAGGAGCTTGCGAAAGAGTTATTGGGATTTCTTTAATGGTTAGGATTGTTCATAGTTATGGTTCTCAAAGAATAAAGGTTTTAAATTTAAAATGATAGAGGAAATTTATTAATTATTTTATTTTTTAAAAATATAAATATAAGAGTTTTAAAGAATTTTATTGGGTGTTTAATAATAATATTAACAGCAAAGATTTTTTTTAAATACAATTTTATAGTAAATTTTTCTATAATTGGTATAATAATAGGTTTAAATAATTTAAATATGTTTGAAAGCTCACCTTCGGTCGTGTCAACTTTCTGCAGGCAGCCCCTCCGCATCGAAGCCGCCATTCTCTCCAATTGTTCCGGAGTGACGGCCTACAATCGACAAGTTTAACTAAAAATATGTGACCAATAGCTCAAAAACTGTGTTTCACGTTTCATCAACACCGACAGCAAATGATCGAATTATTTCTTTCAGGATTGCCATTCAAACAAAGATTTCGCAGCTTCTTTCTTTTATCGCGTTAATGTTAAACCGTCGAAATATTTTTCGTGAGATCGTCGCACAACTTACACTGTACACAGGTTTTAGCGCAGCGCACACTAGGATAACCCCGAGGAGTAGGTGACTCGCGGGCATCTTTGCTCGATAATATTAGTAACAATTTGTCGGCGACGCTAAAGCAATCTCCGTTTCAGCAGCTGGCCATCGCCTTATAAACCTTCCGCGGTCAACTGTCCAGATTTTCGTGCACCGCGAATGGTTACTCGTTCCTCGATGATTAAATGATTAGAGGTTACCGATGACATTACGCCGGTAATCACTGTTTTTCGGTCCGTTGACAAGTCCGTTGATTTTATGTAACGCATTAAGTCGCCTACTTCCGGAACGATTGCGCAACCCTACTGTAAGAACGATTCTCGATCGCGCAGTCCGTTCAGATAATTTTATTATGCACAAAATTAATTTTCAGACGAGAAATTGTGAGAGACAAACAAGTTCTTCAGTCCTCCACTAAATTTAGCAAACCGAAAATAACTGTCTACAGTCTTATATTCCACCAACAGATTTTTGCTATAAATTCTACAAAGTTTCAGCTTTAATTTAAAAAAGGTAGATTAATAAAATTAAAGATTAGTTAAGAAAGATTAATTTCCAGACGAGAAGTTGTGAGAGACAAACAAGTTCTTCAGTCCTCCACTAAATTTAGCAAACCGAAAACAACTGTCTACAGTCTTATGTTTCACCAACATATTTTTGCTATAAATTCTACAAAGTTTCAGCTTTAATTTAAAAAAGTTAGATTAATAAAATTGAAGATTAGTTAAGAAAGATTAATTTTCAGACGAGAAGTTGTGAGAGACAAACAAGTTCTTCAGTCCTCCACTAAATTTAGCAAACCGAAAATGACTGTCTTATATTTCACCAACAGATTTTTGCTATAAATTCTACAAAGTTTCAGCTTTAATTTAAAACAAATTTCGTCGCTCTACATCATTTGTATCGAAGGTTCTGTGATTTTGATTCCGATTTCGTCCAAATTGCCCGCTGTGCGCCTTGCGCGTCTCCCCGATCGAAGGGGGTGGGTGTCTTCGGGTCGGGTGTCTTCGGGTCGGGTTTGTTCGGGTCGCGGTTTCCACGGTCTAACTACGCGGAGCAAGTTCGAGATGTTTGCTCCCTTTGTCCCCGGACCCTTCCGCGCCAGAAGACTCGCGCTAATGTCGAACCCTTGTATCTCGGGCACACCCTTAAAACAGGGAGCATCTAGCCGGCAAGGAAACCGCCCCCGCAGTCACCATTAGTCCGAGGACCACTCACCGTCGGGCTCGATAATTACGTTTTTTTCTCCTCCGGGTCCTACTTTCGCCTCGATTTCGTCTCGACGCGATTAATTTCCAGCTGATCGTCTCCTCCAGATCTTCCCTTCCCCGGACATTCCTCTCCGCTGTCCGGGAGAGAGAGGTTCGGTGTCACCCCAAATTCCACCCTTTCCCTTCGCCCCTCGGCCAGGGCCGAGAGCGAATTCTTCGCTTTCTTTAGAGACCCGTTGCCCTCTGGATACCTTTGATTCGGCTCCCTGAATAAAGGTCGTAGGTGTAGTGAAGTGTGGACCCTCGAATAAAGTTCGACTGTTTCACCGGTTAGTTTCCTCTACCGGGTGATTCAATTTAGGTGGAATCACCCTGTACATAGAAAATAGAGAGAGAGAGAAAGAGTCATCGGTACAAGCTCACCGATCGTCACCGAGGACTCGGACAGCGGAGAAAGTCCGGGTTATAATTTTGCGGGGCCGTAATTTCGAACAAGAAGAAAAACAAAACGGGAACGCCGGACCGAAATGTGGGTGAAGGAAGCCCGGTATTGCGCGATCGAATTCCTCGGGATCGGTTCGGTGTCGAAAGTTTTGTTATTGCCGGGTATTTTTAGTCGGCGACGACGATTATGTAAACGGTCGATCGAACGAAGCCCGATTACAAACGCGACAGGATTTTCGGTCCGGGAAAACGGGATTTACTGTTACTGTCACGGGGACGAATTAGGAGAGACGAAAACGCTTCCCAAGAAGTAACGGGCCCGGGGGTCTCGTTGGAATTCCAGGCGGAAGGGTTGAGCAACAAAGGGAAGCGATCGCTCCGGATCCTCTTTCTCCGCGCGTTAACGAGCCGACAATCTCGGCTCGCGTGCTCGCCTAAACTAGCCTCATCCTGCGGCCGAGGGAACACGGAAGAAAATCGGTCCGCGCGAAAAAGGAAAAGAGGGAAAACACCGGGGGGGAGAAGAAACGGGCGCGACCGACTCGGTAACAACCGTTCCGACGGAATCCTGGAAATGGAAGGACCGCGCGCGAGAGATCGAGCTATGAGAATTCCGTGACCCCCCGACAGCCTTCCTAATTAAAAGCCTTTAATTAGCGGAGTAACAAGCGAGCTTGCGTTTCGCGGCATGCGCGTTGCGCAACGAACGTCTTGTCGATAAGCCGACTCTTTCGCCGGGAATTACAATAATTCCGGCCCCTCCGCTCTGGGTACACGAAGTCGGATGGAAGATAGGACAGGGCTGATCTTATCCGCCGGAGCCACTTACTTTTTAAGTATTGTGAGATGCGCCGGGCCGTATTTGCCTGGCGTGCGATCACCGTTATCAAGAATAACCGTTCCGACCAAACAGATCGCGATTTCCGCGTCGGAGAAGCCGAAACTTTTATTCCTAATTAACCCTTCGCACTCGAAGCTGTTTCAACTCGACAAACGAAACGTTTCTTCCGACCTAGAATATCTCGAAAATGGTGGAATTTAAATTTAATAATGTGAAAAATATTTCGAAGAATAACAGAGCAATGCCGCCTTGCAGTCGCTATTACAGCGCTAAGGGTTGAAGAAAATAAAACTAGTAATTACAAAAGTAGAAAACTATTTTTCTCGTGGGAGAGAGATCCGCACGATCGCGGTGCTAGGTTTAGTGTTAACCCTTTGCACTCGAAGCCATTTTAACTCTAAAACGAAACGTTTCTTCCGACCTAGAATATTTCCCTTCTATATATAGGGTGATTCTACATCTAAATACAAGCCGGAACAAAGGAATAACATTTTTTCATTTGACGCCTCGTTTTCGAGAAAATTGAATTTAAAGATCCGTCGGATTCGTGTGCTTTACTATAATATAGTAATATATTAATACATATATAATACATATTATGTAGAAAGTAGAATTGGCCGGTCACGATCACACACGTCAGACGATGAGTATCGAATAGCATACGTATTCGCTGCGTTTTCAAACTGGATTTTCGTAATGGCGGCTCGTAAAAACGCGACGTAAACGAACAGGACGACTTTAACGGGTTCTCGTGAACGAGCGAAACGTTCCCGGTTGTCACCCGGCTAATAAATTAATCGCGTGCCCGGTCGCGATTAAAGGCCGCCCTTTGTAATGCTAATTACCGTTCAATTAAACCCGGAGAGAGGTCTCGAGACCTCGGGCCGAATTAGCTTTACGCCGGCCTCGTCGATTCGAGAAACTTACTTTCCTGCGGGAAATTGTTCGAGTAAATTGCGGCGCGAGCTTTCCCCGGTTCTTTCCTCGAGCTTTTTGCCTCGAGATTCCCGCTTTCGATGAGAAAAAATACCCGCGACACGACCACCCCCTCTCACGTCTCTGCTTCTAATCAAAGTGGCCTCTCGAAACCTGCTCTCGGGCGTCTTTTGTCGGCGCCTCTCCGCAATCACGGCCTTTGACATCCATGTTTTTCGCAGTAACAGGGAACAGAGATAGATCCTCTAGCCTCGAAACTTCGGCAGAATTGATACTCCGTGGATCGGCTTTCCCTTAGAAAGCTCTCGGTTTTTCATCAACATCAACTCGGCCGCAAAGAAGACTAGAAGTTCGCCCCCGTTAACCCCCCTGCAATACCGTTTATTTTGCGGTTGCAGCGATTTGAGGTTCTCCGTCGTTCGAGATTTCATGGAAAGAAGCTACTTCTTCTCCGATCGATCGAATCTTTCGAATTGAACATTGAAAATTATTACAATTTTATCGTTACACCCGTTCCTCCGTGAAATCCTTCGGGGGACACTGCCGCACAGTGGTCCTAATCGATGAATTAGCAGGAAAAAACGTTTAAAATTGAAGGTAAAGAAAAACACGTGTCACAGCGAATTTTGTATGTACTATACATCCCGCAGAGACACAAAGTGACTGTACAAAGTACTGTGCTCAGCAGAAAAAATTATTTTAGTACTTTTTCCTCCTAATTCGTCGATCGGGACCACTGTACAGTGGTCACAAAGTGGTACAAAATCACAGAACTTTCGATAGAAATGAGGCAGAGCGATGAAATCTTTTTTAAATTAAAGCCCAAACTTTGTAGAATATGGGAAAAATAGGGAGATTATTATCCTCCAATCATTTCAATGACAAAAATGATTTCATTAGTTTTTGTGACAAAAATCTATTTTTAGCAAAATCCTGAGGTGGTAGACAAATTTTGAGACTAGATTTGAAATCAGCGTGAAAAAATCTATGGGAAACGATGTATAGCATGTTAAAAAGAAATCTTTCCGCTCATGGGATTGGAAAAACCAAAATTTTCTTGACTTTCTGCTCGTTTAACGAATTTTCTCAAGGTTGAAAAACGTTCGTACCGTAATTTCCTTACTTTCCCATACTCTACAAAGTTTCAGCTTTAATTTAAACAAATTTCATCGCTCTGCCTCACTCCTATCGAAAGTGCCTTGACTTTGAATCCGACTTTGTCCAAATCTCTTGTCATTTTCTCTGTTCAGCACAGTACCGTTATTTATATATTTCTTCATTCTAAATTGAACGATACCATAACGAAGCCGATGCGATTAATCGAGATATCGCGATGCGATTTACGATTAAAAAATGTACAACTCAATTGTACAACTGTGCGCCGATGCTAAACCAATTCACGTAACGCGCGTGCCAACGAAAGGTACTTTTTCTCCTGGCAACAGACTCCTCTGGATCCCGCTTCCCTCTCCCGTCGAACCGAACGTTTCGAAGTGGATCGCGGCTGTGGATCGGGTTGCGTAACGAGATCCCGATTTGTTGAACCTCGGAAGACGAAAAAGGGCTCCTGGAGATACCGCTGCGTGCTCTTCCGGCACGATATGACTCACTAACTCGTTTCCGCCGGCGCGTAATCGCGGGCCGAAACACGTTCATCCACCGATTCCCGTTCGCGACGGATCTCGAAGGGATCTACGAAGGTCGCGTTACCGGTTCACGCGGATCTCATTGGCAGCCGCTCCCCACCCGACCTTCCGACCCCCTCGGAAGACACCAATCCGCGTTAAGGGACTCATTCGCGCATTTCATTAGTCTAATTGCTGTTTCACCCCGCCGGGTTCATAGGATCGTTAGCGAAGACGCTTCCTTTCGGCCCCGAAGTACCTCGCAACCGGCGTTTATTTATACCGAAGTCTCTCTCTCTCTTTCTCAACTATACCACCTAAATTACTAAATCATAAACTGCTTGTTCCGCTTTAATTGCCCGGGTATTCTTCGGTGAATTACGGCGGGACCTCCGTGCGCGATAAGTCTGCGCCAGCAGGCACTTGTCTGCTAGTTTTGCGGCATTATTCACAATGAACAGAGAGAGAGAGAGCCGTTCGTGAGAATACGTGATCAGATTTCTCTGTATAGGTCGCCGAGGCCCGGAAGATAAACGTCGCGAGGAATCATCGTCCTCGGATCGAACTCCTTGAAGCCGATAGTTCCCCGTAGGCAGCCTAATCAACATAGCGAACCACGCCGTGACACCAAAAATGGGTGACGTCTGGTTGTTCGGAGCCGGTCCCGGTGACACATTGCCGGGAGTCCGATGACGCAAGAAGAACGTCACGATTAAGGAGAGCCCGTGGAATCGAAGTTGAAGTGGCCCGAGAGAGAAACCTAGAAGCGGTAATTGGCCGATCCGGTTAAATTAATCAATTAAACCGCCGCGCTACTCGCGATTAATTTCAATTCTCGTCGATCCTTCTTCTTCTTCTTCGAATTTCCGAGTTTTCCACGGACAGGTGCAGGAAACCGGAGGAAAAGGAGAGAGGAATAAAAGAATAAAGGAGGAAGAGGATTTCGTGTAGTATCGCCGCCGCGCTATGTTTTTACGTCTCACGCTCGCGCACACCCACCCGCATAATCGTATCCGTTTCCTGAGGCCCGGCCACGTCCATTTGACGATAAACAAACTGAAATCGTAGCGCTACTCAAAATAATCATCGTTCCGGCTTTACCCAGCGAGCGCTCAGCGCTTTTCCCGGGGATTTTTCATCGGGACCGAGGAACTCGCATACGCTCGAATAAACTTTTCCCGTGAACGTACGCGGCTACTCTTCTTTTTATCTACTAATCCGAAGAGAGCTCGCTGCGCGCACGCGTAATTCGATTAATTCCGTTTCAGTGCGGGTTACCGCTGCTGTCGGTGCACGTTCGAATAAACAACACGAAATTAATTCGCGACTCGTATACGAAACGGAACGCATTCGTGATTACACCGCAATTAGACTGCGGATTTCACGCGTTTATCATAAAAATCCGTGGGCGAATCGGAAAACGGTGCGAACATCGGAGGATCGTGCTGTTTTTCATATTTTCCATTCAACTTCGAATCAAGATAGAAAATATATTTTTAATTTTTAATGAGCTGCAATTTGTTTTGCCTATACAGCTGTCAGATGTTTATCTACAGAATTGTACGTTTACACGAACTTCCGGAATCTCTTGAATATTCAGTTCCGCAAAATGCGTGCGTTATGTGCTCCATAGTCCATAAATAAACGAAATGTATGCACCGTTGTCAAACTGTCGTTGCCAAAATGAAGTGGTTGAACCGATAGCCCGTTATCGCTCGGTTACTGGCGGTGCAAGGAAAATTCGTATTTTCAATTTACTTAGGCGAGTCAATGCTCGGGGAGGCACTCTGATCGTATTACCGAGCATCACGGAATCCTTGCATATTACGACCAATCAATGGCGCTTAACTCAAACAGAGGGGTTTGAACCGGGGAGAACAAAGGTGGATCGTAATGAAGCCTGACACCGGGGCAATTAGCGCGGCCGAATCGTTTTTTGATTTAATTGCCGCCGAATGTCGGCCCGTAACGACGTTATACCCGGCTTTTATCATTTCTGAACCGAATCCAAGGGGTGACTTTGATATACGGGTACAGTCCCTGAAATTTTCATGGAAGCCTAACTAAAATTTGTTGTAAAATGAACCGACGATTCGTGAACCAAGGTCTCGGCTTACTTTAAGTTGCAATTTCAACAACCGATTGCGCAATAATGACGAGCTCCTCGCGAACGCCGTAATAATTATTCGGAATAATGATTTTCCCGTCACGGTGCTTGTACCGTAGGATCGAGGTTATGATAATTTCTCGTTAGGGCCGTCCGGGCGGAAGATCAGGAAATATTTTTTTTCTCGAGAGAATTCCTCGCATATTTCGGTTTCCCTAAGATAACACGATATTAGTACTCGCGTCCGAATGATACTGCAATTTCCTTAATTACGAATATTCTCGCGAGCGGAGGAACAAAAGACGGATAACGGAAGCGGCGAATGTAATTACTTGCATCGTTGCACTTAATTGGCAATAACGTTCGAAGTTGTTGATCTGCTCTACAGCCCGTACGGCTGTGTTCTCACAAACTATTTTTTCGTTAATAATCGTGATTTAACTTGCAAATAGAATCTTTGCGTTGCTAATGCAGCATTAACGTTTGCTCGTTTTTCGCACCGGTTCAACACGTTCCTCATCGATGGTACAAGCAGCGATTTTCTTTGAATCTCGTTCGATCGCAGTTGTTTATTCCGTGAAATTTAGAAATCGAATTGTTCGTTTCTCCGTATCCTTGTAGAGGCTACAAGTTGTATAGCATAAGTCCGAGCGCAAACGCCTCCGCCGCGGTCTTTCGTTTATTAATAAACAGGAGCCGGAGGTTCGCTCGTTCCTCCCTTCCTATTTTCTTTTAATGAAGACGTACTCACGGCAACGTACGAAACGTACACTCGGTATATTTTAGCTGCATGATTCAGCGGTCGGCGAAACTCGCGTCTCCGCGTCTCTTCTTTCTCCCCGGGCCCCTGTATTTTTAATGCTCGCGTGGCCGTTATCTGCATCGAATCTTGTTACGAATGCAGCGCCGGCGAATTGCTCTGTCGAAATTTCGGCAACAATCGCGCGCGTAATCCTGTCACCGCCGTTGGATGTTAATCTTTTCAGCGGAGGACAAACCGCTCGCCGCTAATTTCGGATGTGGCTTTCTATTTACAACCGACGCTCGAGTTGGAACCGCGAGAATTTACAAACGAAAGTTGCTCTCGTCGAATTTTTGCCTCGTTTCGTTTTGACACCTCAGCGAATGGGCAATTTTCTAATAGTCGAGAGTTCCTAAATACAGCAAAGCCCTGACATCTAAGTAAGCCGAGCTACACGATCTTAGTCAGCTCGTCTATCCCCTCCACTGGGACGCACACCCCGCGAGAAGATAAAATCGGAGATGTAGGAAATTAATGATAATAAGATTGTTTGGAATGACTGCGTAACAGCTCGGTGACAAAAGTACACCGAGAAGACTCGTGTGTTTTATCGTTGCCAGGTGAGTTGTTTTATTTTGTTAATAAACGAATCGTGTTAATTAGTTACCAGTGAACCGGCGACACAGACACACGGTATCCGCACACGCGCCCGAATCTTCTTGTACAATCAAATAAATATAGTTTATAGGAGTTGTATATTATGGTCTGTTCTAGTATATTATAGTATATTCTGGTATATTCTGGTATATTCTGGTATATTCTGGTATATTCTGGTATATTGTGGTATATCATGGTATATTCTAGTATATTTTAGTATATTTTTGTATATTGTGGTATATTCCGCTATATTATGGTATATTCTAGTATATTTTGTTATATTATGGTATATTCTGGTATATCATGGTATATTCTAGTATATTTTAGTATATTTTTGTATATTGTGGTATATTCCGCTATATTATGGTATATTCTAGTATATTTTGTTATATTATGGTATATTCCGCTATATTATGGTATATTCCGCTATATTATGGTATACTCGGGTATATTCTGGTATATTATGGTATATTCGGGTATATTCTGGTATATTATGGTATATTATGGTCTATTCTGGTACATTATGGTCTATTCGGGTATATTATGGTATATAGATATAGATCGTCGATAATAATAAATTCGTACAAATATTTCTCCCGTATTAATATACGGGCATAATTGCTGTACTCACCGAATCGTCGTCTTCCATCGGATCCGCGCTGTTCGCCGCCATTGTGTCGTCCGGAGCGCACGGCCGTAGGTCCCATTTGCGAGAGTTAACAGCCTCGAAACAACAAATTATTACTGTTTACGGTCGAGCAGGCGGTACGCGCGCTGGCTCCGTGAAAGTCGACAGGCTTTAAGGGCACGGTTGTCGGTGGTGGTGGTGGTGGCGGCGGTGCTGGTGGTGGTGGTGACGAAGAGGAGGCTGATGGCGATGATGACGTTAACGCTGCAACCAGTGGTGCTGGAGTCTTTCTCTGGTCGTCGTCCTCTTCCGCGGCGGCGTCTTTCTAAATTTGTCGGGATCGACGTACGCCGGTTCTCGTTCGCGCCCGTTCCGATTACCCGTCAGCCTCGGCGCGCGGGCCTCGTCGTTTTCACGTTTGTTCAGTGACCCGTGCGGGACCTGTCTCGATTTGTTCACCGTCCGTTCTTTAAACTACGATCGCTGTATCAAGGACGCGCGCGCGTTCTAAACTGCGTTCCACAACCTTCGCTTCGGCACTGAGTCGAATTCACAAATTTCACAGTTATCAAGGTCACAAGAAGTTTTCGAATCGGTTCTCGCTCGAGCACTCGTCACACGGACACTCCGGACTAGACTGGATGACTTCGTGCGTTCGTACGTTTCAAAACTGACGGGGAGAAATCGAAACAGCCCCCTTGTGTATCGCAATCGAAAAATTTCCAGGTATCCCGGGGAGTTTCGGGAACTCGTTTTTATCGAGGTGTGACGTAAACAGGAAGAGCGATTCCCCCGGCGGTCATACTTGAAACCGATCCCATCCCCCCGGGTCCCAAGCGTACAAAGGGAATTACCTGCTCGGGCAATTATCCGGAGGTGACACAATGAGGAGACCGTGTGCCGGGGCGAGGAAGAATGTCGATCGCAAACAGGCCTTCTTGTTTACGTTGTAGACGGAGGTGCAGAGAGGCACCTGAACGTTTTCGAGGGCAAGGACTGCGGTTCAGTGTCTCGGTGTCCGTGGTCGGGCGAAGTCGTTGGTCGTGTCGTGCGCCGGTGTGCGTCCCTTGAGTCGTCTGCACGCGCGCGCGCGCGCGCGCACCGGAGATCTTTGCATAAAGGAACGGGGCACGTGCAAAAGAAACGTTTTCCACCCTGGTTCCCCGAGGGTTCTTTGTGCGACACGTGGCCCGCTGCGAGGATTAAGCGACCACCAGCTACTTTGGAATTTTTATTATTCATTCGCCGGCCTCGTCAACCAAAGCCTTCCGGAGCGGAGAGGAGTGTTTCCGCTCGACACGTGTCTGGTATGTACCCGCTGCATCAGTAATTCCTGTGAAGATACATTTCGCTTCGAATTTTCATACTGTTTGTCGTCGAGGGGGCTGGCATGGTTTGAAATGCATATATTGGGTTGGCAACTAAGTAATTGCGGATTTCAACTGAAGCCATCTATGAGCGAAATCCGCAATTACTTAGTTGCCTATCCAATACGTATGCAAGGGTCAAAATCTAGACAAACTGCCGCTTCAATATTGCAATAAACATTTTAGAAGTGGTCAATTGTGTTTCCTAAAAGTCCAATCTACGTCTGTATGGAGCCCAAATTCCGAATTTCTACCTCATCCTGGAGTAATTTGTAATATTCGGCAGAATGTTCGAATTCTGAAGCAAGTGTGACGTCACAAGATGGCTGCCGCTGTGAGATTCTCTTAATTTTGAAAGATTTAGTGTTCCTATAGAAAAAGAGGCTCTATACAGACGTAGCAAAGACATGTACGAACACGGTGATATGCATTCTTAATTGATTACTTACTTATTTAAGTCGTTTATTACTTATCGCGTAACATAGCGTGACGGTGAAGACCAAATGCCTGTTAACTCTGCACTAACCGGCGGCGAGGCTGTTCCGAAATTTAATGAATTCCAATTTTGTGAAGATAGGTATTTGTACCACGAATTTTACCGTCTGCAGCCCCGTATAATTCGAAGGTATCGCGAGAGTCTTGGCGTGACGGCCAAGGGGACGATTCTATTCGGCGCGCAGGAACTTCGCTCGGTGCGTTTGCGGAATGTCTGCTTCCCTGAAAAAAAAGAAAAAAAACGGAGCGGGCCTTGACGAGGTCCACTTGAAAATTCTCGCTCGAATTTGTTGGACGGGGCGCGCACGCGATCCGTATCGCGTTATTTATCGCAGCTCGGATACAGTTAGAGCCGCGCTTCCCGTTTCGCGTTCCCACCCGACCAATTACGTTGATTGCTCCCACTGCACGAAATAATAAATCGCCACTCGTCTTCGAGCGAGCATACCGTACCCATTCGTTTCGTTTATAACCACGTAATGCGCAGGTAGTCCTCGCATGATGCGTCGCCCAAAACAATGCGGTTTCGATATAACGTTTCTTCGAAAATTTGGATACACTGGGTAAAGAACACACTGTTATTCATAATTTGCGTTTGTCAGGAGGAAGAATAGAAGGGGAGTGAAGCGGTACCGGAAGTCGAAGCTCATTCTTGTCGCTGTCAATTTACTGAACAGTCTGTTAATTCGTGGGACACGTGTGTTAACCGGGCGATTTTCTTTTTCTCGTTTCCGCGTGTATCTTTACGAGCGGCCATAAATTCTCGGATCTCTTTTTTTCCCGATCACCCTGTATAAGCGCGAACCGGCAGGGATCGCGTCCTGTTTAAAGTGCGCGTCGGGCGCTTGTTGCTCGCTAACTTATCGCTCCACGCACCAACACTCTCTCTGCCTACTTAGACTTCATCTGTCTCTCTGGCTTCCCGGCATGCTCCCTCTTCCCCCCCCCCCTTGGCGCGATAAAGAAACCGTATTGCCTCAATTTAGACGCTGCACCGTTACGTTTCGTTTCATTAATGCTAATTTACATCGACGCTTCGGCCGCGCGACCGCCAAACAGAGTAATCTCGCGCTCGCTACGACGACGGCCACTGTGCGCGCTCGCCGCGCACGACATTCTTCACACGTATTTCTCTCTTCGCTCGACGATAATTGTCATTTCTATATTGCTCGGCCGAACGGTTTCTTCATCCTTGCTTCTAGAATGTAAATTTCATTCGAGCGTTACTCACTTTTTATCAAAGTCCTCGACGCTTGAACTCGTCAATCGAAACTCCGTAAAATGCCTGTCTTTCAGATTACCCTACAAATTTGTAATATCTTTAACCAGAAAACATCTCTCTTTCTTTCTTTCGAAAAATCTTCTGAAAGAAATTTGAAGTTACTTAACCACTTTGCGACCACCGACGAGTTATCTCGCGACCAAGTTTTCGGTCGTATATCGCCACCGATGAGTTATTGGATCGATTACTGGGACGAGAGTTATGATTTGAAAATATTTTTAGAAAGGACGACGTTTATTTGTCTTTTACCTGAAATATTTGGAAACATGGATCCACACACAGTGTTACATTACAAAGCTACATCGACGTGTTGCATCTGCAACTACTATCGTGCTACTGCTTGCAAACGAAACTTGATCGTGAGACAGCTTGTTTGTGGCGTAGCGTAAGCGACATTGCGTCGCGAGATAACTCCGTCCGTGGTCGCGAAGTAACTTCAAATTTCTTTCAGAAGATTTTTCGAACGTAGGATGGGACGCGCGTCAAAATTCGACTGACACGAGGGGCATACGGGCATGCGGGCCAGACCGTTGAGCCAATTTAAGCTGATTTTCAACCGGCGATCAAAAATCGTGTCACACGCAAAGTTTCTCCCAACGAAATCGTTCGGTACAAGGTGCATCATCACGGTTCTCGGGCAGCGTGGAGAATTGATTGGTAGACGACTTGTAGGTTAGGCGATCAAGTTTCGGGGAAGCGCAGAAGAGCACACTCTTTTACAGTGTACGAAATGGAGATTATATTTCAGTAGATTCTCTAATGGCGCGTCGTCAGACACGTCTTTACGAAGCGTCGCGAATGAAACAAGAAAACAGAGGAGCAACAATATGAACATCCAATACGAAGATCAGAGGATCGAGGGTCCCGTGCTGGGGACAACATACAATGTATATTACGATCCGTCGTTCTATTTATGAAATTTTGTTCTATTTATGAAACAATTTCCAACGAAAGTTAGCCGTCACAAAGAAGCGCGGCCGTGGAATTCGCGATTTGAACTTTTCACTTCCAGGGAGAATCTCTCCTCCCCTTCGGTGAAACGTCCGCAGCTCCGATCGAGTATAGAAATCCGTTAAACGTACGTTTGCGAGCACAATGACCCGCGTCTGGGCTTCTTTCGGAGGCACAGCCCCTCGGTTCTCCCGCTTCGGATTCGCATTCAGTCATCGGCGAGCCGCAGCCCTCCGCGGCGCGGTTCTAACGAGGCAAAAATGTCGAGATTACGTCTACGAACGGGGGAGGGAATGATCGACAGTTCTATCGTCTGCAGCTTTGTTCGAGGAATAAAACCGAACGCGGCGAGCACAGGGGCGGGGCGTGCGGCGCGCGGCGCTGGCTTTTTCGGTGAAAACCTCCCCCGAGAGGCTTATTACCTCTGACGTTTTCACGTTTTGCCCGTGACACCTGCTCCTCCGGCTTTATTAAACCCTCGGTGGACGTCGCCTTGCATCCGCTTCCCGTAAAAAAAAAAAGCTGTAGACGTCGCCGGATCGAGTAGCTTCTCTCTTACAGAAACGTGAGAACTCGAGCGTTAACAATTCTAAAGATGGTTTTCACAATTTTGTCCGAAAAACAGCGTGATAGGGACCGCCCTGTACGTACATCATCCACGATAATTTAATACCCCCGAACGCACCCTCGAACCCGTGTTCCTCGAGAGGGGTGAGTTCTCCGAGTTTGCTACGCCGCATAGTGATCCCTTTTCGTTTTCTCGGTCGGCAGAGGCGGCGCGATAAATCGGAGCGGTACACGTCACCGTTCCATTTTCTTGTCGAGCGTTTACGATCGTGACGCGACTTTGCCCCCAATAACGAAAAATATGAACGGCCCCCCGCCCCCTCCGCTGTCTCGCTACGAAAACTTCCGCGTCGAATCTCATTCTTAATGGCGGGCGGACGCTAAAAGGGCCGAAATTGAATCCTAGGCTCTACTTGTTTGTCGCGCCGAGGGTCGACGCGTCGAAGTTCCAAAGTTATTAAAATGGTTGAATTTTCCACCCTCCCTGACGCGCGCCACCCGGGCAAATTCACGAATTTTCCTCTCGCCTCATTTCCATGGGGACACGCGCACCGGGCCGGGAGCGAGATGGAGCGGCGAGATGATTTTCATTTTTGTTTAGACCGGCGAACAAAACTTTCGGCTTCTATGTTAATTGAGCGTCTCACTTTGGAAATTCTCTGTCTCCGAGGATAATGTATCCCGGTGACACAGCTGCGCGGTGGAATATTTTAAGTGCTCTTATCGAGCGGAACACCTACAGCTTTTTACGTCGATGGATATTGCAATTTACAGGCGCCTTTTAACAATTTTAATTCAAGATATCTCACCCGGTATATAATTCGGCATGAACTCTCGGAGCTCGTTCAACCTGGAGGAGATCAAGTCACCCGTCGTGAATTTAATATCTCTTTAATTATATTTGCCCGCGCCGATCCCTCGCATTCGACGCGTGTGCACCGCCATAATTTGCCGCATTGTTGGCAGGATTTTCACGCAAGAATTTGCTCGTTCTTGCTGCGTCTCGAGCCTTGCGGGGTCGGGGGCCGGTTTCCCCTTCGTGTTCGATCCGCCGTGGAACGATGAATTGAATTTAGAAGCCGAAAAGCTCAGTCGAGGAGCATCGAGTGGCCACGGATAAAGGTAAACCACGTTAAACGCGAATCTACTGAAATTCGGTCTGCGCGCGGGGGGTGGCTTTCTAACGCGGGAAATTTAATTTCGCGGCAACTCCGAGAGGGCACTTTATTAAAACAAAAATAATGCAACAACAAACATCCGCCGCCCCATCCTGATACCACAGAAACTGTTTCCTAGCAACAGGGGATCTTCGATCGGTCCCCCGCGTCTCTACACTCTCTTCGGTTTTATGAAGTAATATAAATTAGTCAATATTGGTGCTCCGCGGAATTCACGGGAGAAAGTTTTCGATTCTCTTCGGAAATTCGGGAGGAAGAAACGAAATTCCGGGAGTTTAATCAAGCCATCGGCATTCATGGCTCGTGTTGACCCCCATGGGGGCCGCGATCGGTCCTGTTATGTCACCGTTGGAGCATAAACCGACATTCCCCGGCCCGTAAAAGTCGTGCGTGATATTCGCGACCGTCCTCCTGGTTTATTTATTTAATTACGCGGCTGCCGTAGCGAGGCTCGACTTTTTATTGCGGTCTCGCAGCGCTAGCATGTGCTTCCTCGTGCTCCCGGAGGAACCAAAATGGCGGCTCTAACGGCGGACGGGAATTGTTTTGTTTTCGGTAAAAAGTTCCTGCGTCGCGGTGTGAGAACCGTCGGGAGCCAGTATGGCGTATTGTCCTTCGCGTTGACCTTTCGCGGAAAATTTCGTCTACGAACTATGCTGGTTGGAATATTTTGTTATTCGTCCATTTTCATTTGTTCCGGAATTTCTTCTCTCGGAAGAAATTTGTAGAATTCTTTCGACGTTTCCCCGGCTAATAAACAATAACTTCGGCACGGTTCGGCGGACGCGTTCCCATGGAACGGTTCAGCGTTGCTCCTCATTGGTAGCCGCAGTCATTGCCCCGATTGGTCTCGATTAAAATCGACTTGCGAAATCGTCCGAGCGATCCTCGCTGATGACATCAGACAGCTGTAAGAAGGCGCACGTCCGAGTATCGTACGGTCGTTGTAACGTCAACGTGGTTTGCGCAATTGTCGAATGAATAATTCACTCGAATTCGCGAACGGGAAAAGGAAACGATAATGGCGGCATCATTTATCGAGCCGTTCAACGTGGAGCCGGACGTTTAATAACAATCAGGACCGTGGCACCGCCTGCATCGCATTGCGATACGAGAACAAGTAGGAGTTTATGTAAATTTTCTACAAAAATTTAGCGCATTAACTGTAAACAGTAATCTGCCTGTTCTTTTTTTAAATTTTATTCCAAGAAATGAGTGGCTCGAATATGACGTACATTTTAACCGATCAATCATTATCGACCATTATCGATGCTACGAAAGAAACTGGTTGAGCAACACCGGAAGACCACGGTACGGAAATTGCAGCGTGAACGAGTGCAATTCATTGGTATCGTTCATGAACATTTAAGAAAGATAGGCAGGATAAAAAATTGATAAGTGGATCACGCATGAGCTGTCCTATAATCGGCGAGTCTTTCGTGCCTCTACACGTTCTTTTGCACGTCCACGAAACCTGTTTTACTATTTTTTGAATCGCATTATCGCAGATTTTCCACTACAGCATTTTCCGAATAACCTAATGTTAATAGAGATAGCGATATATTGCTCTGACTATATTGCTCCGATGAATTCGGCTACAAAACTCCTCGGGCTCCTCCTGTATCGATTTTCGAAATCGCCTGCTCGAAGGCTCGTTAAGATAAAGGGGATTTATTAGGTTTTAGTTTGACGCTTTCTATCTGCCGGCAGATAACACGGAAATTATAGCAGATAACGCGAAACCGCTGGTTCGCCGGTTTCTTGCGGCTGCGCTCGCGGAAATGGACGATTACCGACTGAAATTTCGGCCTGTAGGATCTGTAACGCGGAATATGTTTTCGTCGAATGAAGAAATCAAGCGTTCGTCATCGTGATTATTCCGAACGTGGAAAATACTCGGCGCGAACGTGTCGACGGTCGAGATGACTCGATCGTTTCGGGTCACTGCGGAAAATAAAGGAACCCGGTGTTGGTGTCTTTCCAACCATATTCGCCGGTTTAATCCATGCTCGTAAATCCGAAGATCCTGAAACAAGGTTCGAGGGCCGTGCAGTTTAACGGCGACGCAGTAAGCCGACGCTTTAGCGGAGCTTACGATTTAAATCCCTCGGGGGCGGCGGCTGCACGTGAAACCGATGAAATATCGCCGCAAATTACTGCCAAAATTCGACGGGAGAAAATTTGCCTGTGGAGGAGACCCCATGATGAAAAGGGTCCCGCAGACTCTCCCGGCCGAGGCATTGATTGCGCCGTTGAACAAGTTTGCAACACGGAGAACGAGCCGAGCGAAGGGTCGAATAATGAACTTTCCAGTCTGCAATAATATTTATGTATTTACACGTTTGCGAACCTCGCCGACTTTTTGTACAGCACGATCGGCCCCCTTCGCAAAGGAAACGTAGGCTGTTGTCATAATCGTTTGTCGAATCTTCGTCCGAGTGAAAATAAAATATCTTAGTTGAACACTTTGACCGCCAAACCTGAAAAATTCCGTAAAATCAGAGTGTGTTTTTAATGAAATAAAAATTGAAAGAAACTAAATTTGTGATATTGAGTAGTACTCCAACTATCTTGAACTTTACCGATCCTAATCGAATTTGGCGCGATGAATATATTAACGTAAATATTCATTTCAAAACCTGCACGAATAATTCCATCACCCAGATATGGGTGGCGTGGCGGTCAACGTGTTAAAGTGATTTTAAAATTTATATATTTTATTTGTGCACTTTGACCGCCAAACTAGAAAAACCTGAAAAATTCCATAAAATCAAAGTAGGTTTTTTAATGCAATAAAAATTGAAAGAAATCAAATGTGTGATATTGAGTAGTACTCCAACTTTCTTGAATTTTACCGATCCTAATCGAATTTGGCGCAATGAAATCAAAACCTGGAAGAATAATTCCGTCACCCAGATATAGTTGTTAAAGTGATTTAAAAATTTAAATATTACTTTTTTCATTTGATTTCACTTTATTCGGAGCATTGGAACTCTCCAACAACCAACATATCCGGAAGTCCGCCATCTTAGGTGACTTCCTCTGTGTCACAACTAGACTGCGAATCTATGCAAATTCCTATAGTTCATGGTTGATTTTCCGAACACCAGGAAGTTGAATTCGACCGTTAGAAAATTCGTTATGGTAAAGAGTAGAGACGCGATTTAATGTGTCATTATTAGTATTTCAATTTGTCGCTGAGACGCAATTATTTTAGTAGATTTAATTAACGTTTTCGTGTCTCTTTTGTTGCAGATACGGTTCTTGTGTCGCGTGACGATCGCCGCGAGTGAGAGTCCCCTTTATATCGTGTTCAGTGATAGAAGTGTGGTTATTGGATCGTCGTTAATTAAGGTTTCTCGGGTTGGTTTAATCAATTATCGGTTTCGTGCGTCGCTCGGTGTTTGAGCTTGATGACTAATATGACAAAAAGATGACGTCGTTAGTACAGAGGGACTTCGGGTCTCCGCGCAAGAGGGAATCGACGAGCAGCAATGCCTCCAGCTATCTAATGGTGAGTGACGACAATTAAAAATGCCTAAGTACCTTCGTGTCTTAATTTCTGTCTTCTATTTTAGCCCCCGAAGCAGCTTTCGCGCGAAACTGTAGGAATTTTTCTAGAAAAGCGCAATTACAACTATCGGTATCTCGCGACGTGAGTTGCATTATTCAAACGGCTATGACCACGTCGGTTTTACGTATTCAAACAAATTCTTGTGCGCACATACTCCACGACGCTTATGCTCCCGGAAACGGTGAAAAGCGGAATATCCGTTTAGCAATATTTATAAAAAGAGAACAGATAAAATAATTATTGTACAATCATTCTCGCGTGATAACACCTGCGAGTCGATTTTCAATTATTTGCGAACGCGATGCAGATCTTTTGCATTAGGTAAACGTAATTGGGCATATATATATATTGTTACGTAGCCGCCGAGCAGATTATGCGTGATTAGAGGTAAGCAGCGAGCAGACGAAATAAGTATACCCCGCGACAGAATATGTCCATCAACATACATGCTCCCAATAATTACAGTTTACTTGCACATGCAATTCCAACAGTGGCACCAGCAATATCTGGCACAGCTACCTTCTCCTAACTCGTCTAATTCAGATCAATTAAACGTTTCTCGTAACTGTTATTCCGGAATCGTCTTCTCGCAGCCGACGCAACCAAGTCTCGCACTTCGAAAATATTCCTACGACCGTGAATCCACGAACGAACGGAAATTGAATGACTACGTTAAAAGTACTTGGAATTATTTGCTGTATTTGTCCGAAAATTAAGCGTCAGCCATTTCTAGCGTAATACGCGTAACAGAACGATCTGCTCGGCCGATTTCAAAATAGAAATTTGCTATAAAATGGCAGGGAACGAGAGAAAACACGAATCAGAACGGAGCCGCGTCCCCAACCGGTTGTCCCGATAAGAAATGAATTCGCGGGGGACTTGGAATATCGCGCCGATTTAAATTCCGCGCTCGTAGACGCGTAGACGAATATGAATCGTCGTCGGAAACGGGGGAACGGGAAAAACACGGGATAATCAAAGCGAGGACGATGATAACGCGGGGGGTGAAAAAGAAAAAAAAATATTACAGCCGAAAATTTTCCCTCCACCGCCGTCACCGATGACGAATCCCGTCATTCGCTTTTCAGGGTCCCGCGTATTACATTTCTGTACGTTGTTCTAGCGACGTCGTCGTCGTCGTCGTTGTCGTCGTCTTTGATTACACCTCGGCGTCGTCGGTTCGTTCTCGTTCGCCCAGATTGTTGCTCGTAAATGGCCGGTTGTTGTCCCACTGATGTCTGCGGACATCTTCTCTCGTGCCGAGGATCAGGGTTCCGTCGTATCAGAAGTTATTTGAAAGGAGAAAAGCTCGCCTGTGAAAGAGAGTTCAACCCGAGGTTTACCCGCTCCTCGTCTGCTTTCGCAAACGACGACATTGTTATCGTGCTTACGGGCTAATTACGAAATCGATGGCTTGCGGCGAAGAGATCGTTTCTACCATTAAATACTCGTAAATAAAATGACCGATTAGAAACTTTTGATTTCCATTAACGTAGTCTCCATCAAGGTTTAATTTATTTTATGTAATTCTGTACATCTTGACGAGAAACTGCTAAAAATGGAAGTTTTGAAGCGAGGGATTCACTGGTTCAATAGTTATGCGGGTTAACCCTTTGCACTCGAAGCTATTTTAACTCTAAAACGAAACATTTCTTCCGAACTAGAATATTTCCCTTCTATATATATATATTTTCATGCTATACCTACGAAAATGGTGCAATATACTACTAGAGTACTGAAATGTTTAGTCATTTTTCAAATACAAACAAATTGAATAATGTAAAGGATATTTTGAATAATGATACAGTAATTCTTGTACGGGTTTTGCTGAGGGTTAATATCGAAATGACGGGTTCTAATATTTTTAATTTACGATTATTGAGATTGTGAAGATCCATCTACGTGGAATTACTCAACAAACTTATTTCCTTAGGTATATATTATTTAAAAAATGGCTGAAAGCTTGGATGGACACATTCCTCTTATTCTCATAAAGTAATCTAAAATACTGACTTTCAATGCTCCGTAAATCTAGTGTTTAAGGTTGAGCGATTACGCTTTTTTCTGTAAAAATGAAATGTGGAGAATCAAAAAGAATCTATATATAAACGGGATTTCGAGCGGCTTGCGAATGAGAGTAGAAAAAAAAAAGCATGGAGATTGAACGTCACCGAGACAAAAGCGTCCGAGCGTAGAGTCGGTCTCGGTCGCACTTTGGACGATCCATCATATTTTGAAAATTGCGCGGCGGCACCGGAAATGAAAAGGAAACACCGCGAGCATTAATTCTCGAACGGCACGAGATATCGCTACGGTACACGGGGAAATTTGCATTAAACCGGGATCCCGCCGACTCGGCGTTTCTCCTGTCGACCCTGCAGCCACGACGATACTTCACTTTTTGCCCGTTTGCATACCTTTCGGGCACCCCGAGCGTTCCACGATATTTCCCCCGTCGTTTATAAAATTCCGGCCGCGTTGCCGGGGGTCGGTCGGTTCAATGACAAAAAGAAAAGAGCCGCGAAAAAACGCGCGCCGTTCCTCTTCCTCCCGCTCGAGCCAGCGAAGACCCAGAGAGACTCGCGTTCTCGTTAATGGGAATCGTTTGCCTTCGTCGTAAAGAAAATTTGCTCGGATTGGAGGGGACGCGCGTGGGTCACTTCTGCCTCGCCCACGCTCGTTTTTTCGACTTCCCGAGCGTTCTCGGAAATTGCTCGTCCGATCCGCCGAGACGCGTTCTACGTTCTACGCTCACAGCCAGAAACGTTTCACGCTGCCGTTGGATTCTCGGAGATCGGTTCACACACAAAATTGGTCCTACAAACGGTACAAAAGTACAGTCACTCGCATGTACGTACACTCGCACTTCCACGTACAGCGATTTCTCTGTACATGTCTCTGTACAAGTTTGCAAAGGTTCGTGAGGCGCGGATTTATGGCTAGATAATGCAAAGACGGGGCCTATCAGTGGTCAAAAGCGCTGGATAAAGGATAAATTTAGTGCGCTCGCTACCAGTCATGTCCTAATTTTGCGTTGTCGAGCAACATTTCGCATTATTCGTATGATGCCTGTCGGAGAGCCGATCTGAGCGCGCGTGGCCGAAGCTACAGCAGCGCCATTGTTTAAGTTGTCGGCCACGCGTGTTCGGATCGCCTCTCCGACAGGCATCGTGCGACCTAATATTGCAAAATGTTGCTAGATAACGCAAAAGTAGAATCTGCCTGGTAGCAAGCGCGCTAGATTTATCTTTCATCTAACGCTTCTCACCCTTGAAAAACCCCATCTTTGTATTATCGAATAATGATTTGTCGCCTTCCGAACCCTTGCAACCTTGTACGGTCTAGCGTTGTGGGCGGACTCACAAGCCCTAGCTGGACCTTAATTTTCTTCTGTTTACGAAATAATTTCCAACATCCCCACTACCGCGGGGTAAGCACGAAGGATCGAAGGGTGTATCGACAGTCGTTCGAAACTCGAACACAGTCGTAGGAAACTTTCTAGACGCCGGAACAGCGTCTGCAAGGACGCGGCTGAATCGATCAGCGTCGGGCGTCTAGGTAGCATTGTTTCGAGATGCCTATTGTTCGAACTTTTAATCGTGCTTGTTTTAACACGCTTCCTTTCCCTCCTCGACGCTGATAGACACGGACGTCTTCGGTATGGGAGGATCGATCCATGGAAACGACAGTAAATACTGAATTATTCTCGGGAAGTTCAAAGATCTCGCAAAAATCTGCAGCGTATTGTTCGACCGACCTTCGTAATTTGACGGTAAACTAAATATCTCCGGACGGGAATGGCGATATCCGTAAAGCAGAGAGTGGCATCGTATATATTTTTAGCCGATCGTGTTGAACGGGTCAACGAACCCGGTGAATTCCTTCAGGATCGATTCCGCGAGCGGCTACACTCGAGCGAGTCGCATCTCGCGATCGCTGCTTTCGTTGCACGTTCGATCGGCAACCGAAGGGTGGAAAAAAAAAAAGAAAAATGGGGGGAAAAAAAGTCGTCGGCGGCGTTAAAGTTTCAGACGAGCGGAGCGAAGCTCTATCCTCATCGTGGCCGGTCCATCCACGTGGAAAAAAGTCGGACGCTGAGCTGTCGGGGACGGGGGAACGAGGGACGCGCGCGCGAGAGAGAGAACCGTGCCGATAAATCTCTCGTTCAATCAGGTTAAAACGATGCTAAATTATTTGGAAGGGTGTGTGCGTGGCGCGTCGAAAGTCGAAAACTCAGCCGCGAGCTCTACGCGATCGTACGTTTGTCCGAAGCGTGTTTCCGCGGCGGACACGTGAATGGGTGAATTCCCGATGTATGTCAACGACACACGGAGACGTTTACCGTCCAGGCCTTGCCGACATATACAGAGAAATCTCCGCTCTCTCGCAAACGTATACAGCAATTCGTTGCGTTGCACCCACGTTGCAGTTTCCGCGGACTCTCCGCCTAATCTGACGACCGTTCACTTTCGACCGTTGCCGGTCAGAAGTACCACGAAATCGTGTTTGTTTACGGCAGATGTTGCTATGGAAATTGAACGTCGGGTCGGTGGCACGTATTGATTCCCCGGTTAGGAGTAGTACACGCGGCCTATAACATGGCTGCACATTCGTGTTAAAGTTCAGTTCACTCACACCTGCGTCAACGGCGCGAAAGCCGTTGCCTTCGCCGTTTGTGTGTGCGAGATCGAGTGTCGGAAGTAGAGTATCAGTCCAGAAGCACTAGGCCGCGCACACACGCGTTATAGTCTTCATAGTCATAATCTTCATAATCATCCGAAGCTTGTCCACCTCGAAGACTTCCTAACGAATTTATAGGCGGCTTCTCGGGCGAGAAAGAAATGATTCTCAAGAATCTCTGCGGATTTTCATAAAGTTTCATACACAGCTTCACAGTTTGTTCTTCAGAGTTCGTTCATCACAGTAGTATGTAGCGGACGGAGTAGAAGTACGGGATTGGCCAGTGTTGCGAGTGAAATTGAATTCGAAAAAGGGCATAAATCACAGTCGCCCGGTGATCGATATTCCCGACGCGTGCTCGCAGATTTCATAGATTCACCGCGCTTGTGTCGAACCCCTTTCTCTTCCCGCGCGTGTGCGTGTGTGTGTCTCTTCCTCTGTGCAACGAATGGTGCAAGGACGCCTCTTCCCGCTTATCAGTCCGGGGTTCCTCGGCGCACGCGGAGGCTGATAAATAAATAGTGAGTATGGGAAATGAGTAGCAGAGTCCCCGTACGCGCAGCTGTCGCCGCAAATTGTGCAGGCCGATAGTTACGCGGGTGAAACGGGGGAAAATTATAGTCGACGCTGGGAAGGACCAACTGACGTTCGTCGCGACGCGTTTCGTTTCGGGGTTTTATTCTGTTCGTCGAGTGGCCCTCGACACGGCTTCGCAACGGATCCTTTCCGCTCCAGGTCCGAGCGTTCGAACGGACTCGTTCCGTTTTTCCGCGAGAGGATGTCATCAACCCCTATTCTTTATCCCGAAAGTCGAGACAATGGAACGCTGTGTTCGCCGAGTGCAGCCGGCGTTTTGTTGCTGCTTCGCCGATCAACCGAAACAGAGTTGCCACCGAGGAACCAATGAAACGTACAGAATTAACGGAATTTTGCAATTCTTCCCCCTAACGAATTTTTACAACGGTACTGGACATTCGACTTTTACAAAAGACGCATCGTCGTTGACCGAGCACCGCGTCCTCCGGGTTCATTTGTCGGTCCGGGTGCATTATGCGCGTACGTCCTCCATTACGGTAACGAACTGCAGCCACCGGGGCCCGTTTAATTGTCGTTTGCGGCGCCTAATCGTTCTCGCACCCCTTCCCCGAGGTCTCCACCTCCAACTGTCTCTTCCTCCGACTGTCCCCGCCGTGAACGTCGCGCGTCCTCCAACGAAAACAACCGAGTTGAACGGTGGGTTGCACGGCGTGCCGCATACAAATGCGCTTTCACATGTCCCCGGCGCACACAGTGGGCAAAATTCGGACAAAATCGGATCTCCCTATTTTTCCCGTATTCTACGAAGTTCGAGCTTTGATTCAACCCTTTGACTACGGCAGACTTTGGCACGCACTGGCCGTACGGTACGGTACGAATTCACTCGATTAATATATGACCAACGGAATATGTAATCGTTGAATTAACATTAACTTACGTTTGTTTCATATGAGATTTATTACAATTATAATCGATAAAATTTCGCTAGCTGCTGAGGCGAAACAAGCGAAATTTAATTTGGACGCCTATTGGCGGCAACAGTACCGGGTAGCCAACATGTTTCGGACGCCAATAGGCGCCAACAGTAGTCAAAGGGTTAACCAAAATTTCATCGCTCTGCCTCATTCCTATCGAAAGTTCCGTCATTTTGGATTTCCCCCAAATTGCCCACTGTGCGGCGTCGGTAAGAACGCTGGTTGTCTCAAATATTGTTGTCACGAATATTCCGAACACTTTGCCTCTCGAAAGTCGAAACTCGAGATCGCAATTTCGAGACGCATTAACGAGGGAACTCTCCGGAAATGGTTCGTTGATTCCGGGGTCTCGATCCGGGCTTGGCGTGCCGTTCGGGAATAATAATTGGCTTGTCTGAGCTGTGACTTGAGCCAGAACTTGCCCCGCAATCGGCGCAATGTTCCGAGGTCGAACAGAGAGCGTTGATCCTCCCCTGATGGATCGAAGATTAATTGACTATGTCCTTCTGGGTGGTACGCCTCCCCTACGCAAAATCCTGCTTCGAGGTACCTTCGGGACCGGGGATCATCTTTGTCCCGGGCGTTCTCCGTGGCAGGCAACGTATGCCGTAGCAAAATATGGGGTGATTCGCGTGTACGGCTACGTTATGCTAACAGACCATCGGGGCCGGACGCAAGACACACATTGTCGGCTATCTCGAGCTGCGATCCGAATGACTCTGTTCTCCTTCGCCTGCCCGGAACACGCTGGCTCTGGCAAACGCATGAACGGGCCGTACGTTTTCCGGCAGTTGAAATTGCTATATCAAAGTAGTTCTACATAATTTTAATTCCCCCGTGCAAGCTCTCCGGAAGGAAGATAGAAAAAGTTGTTGAACCACCTTTTATTCTTTGCCTCTCATTTCGCAGGTTCGAAAAGGCGGAATATCCGTGTCAACCAGCCATTTTGAAGGCGGAGGATAGCCAGGCGACGACCATGGCCGAGTTCCCCGGGCTCTTTCATTCACGCCACCCCCTTCGGACCCTATGAAAGATGTAGAAAATGATTTTCGGGCGCCGCGTCCCTGACCAAGATCGCGATTCACCGCGTCCCGGGTCCGCTTCTCCTCGCATTCTAAGGCCCGTGATCTTCATTTAAGATAGCTCCGTCCGTGCCCAACCCCTCTCTGAATGACAATGCTCTTGTACCGCGTCAGGGTGGCGGCGCCGCTTATTTATGCATTCCCCTTTCTACGCGAACCTCCTTTTATCTCGCTGCACGGTTTTCCCGTGTCTCGGCCGGCCTTGACGACGTCGCGGGAATTTATTAACGTTTTCCCGAAGACGAGATGCTGCCCTTCCTCGCGAAACCTATTCGTCCGTTACTTCTGCGAGCGGTGCGCGATTGCGAAACTATCTTTTATACAACCGACGAATGTATACAGGAAATGCAAGAAAGTTATAACTCGCCGGTTGAAACTGGCAAATCTGTTACTTTTTGCTGGATTCCATCGCGTATGGGTGTACAAGGTAATGAAAACGCTGATAGAGCAGCCAAATTAGCAGCCTGCAACGCAAGAATGAAACAAATCACCCATTATACCAGACTGAAAGATCTCAAAGACCACCTACATGAAATTTTTAGGAAACAGGTATTTGACAAAGTTAAAAGGAATTATATACAAAAATATCATAACGAAGGAGTGGATTTTCCGAACTTAAATTTCTCTCGAATCAGAATTGGGCACTCACAACCCATTCGTTTCTGTTAAGTAAGAAAGAAAACACGATCCGCGATATGTGTAAAGTACCAGTTAACATAAATCATGTGATAATAGAATGCAAAACATATGAGGATGAAAGGAAAGATCCTTACCTATTCTGTTAAGTTCTAAGGAGTATATCGCCGGTCTTTCCAAGTATATCAAGGATACAAATATGTGTAATATATTGTAAGAAAATGTACCGTGTTGCTAACGACCTTTGACGTTGGAGCAACGCGAAACAGATAAATGAAAAAATACCACGGAAACACGGGAGCGTTATTAAAAGATTCCCCCGCGTACACGGGTCTCTTCGGAGGATTGAAACGAAGAATTGTACGCACAGGTGGATTCAGGCCATCTCGGTAATGGTGAGCCAACCGACCGGTAAGGAACAGGGAAATACGGTGAATGTGTCTCGGGAAACCAATCGGCAGACAGTGGGAATACCGGGTGAGGAGGTAGGGGGTTGAAAGGGCTGCATCCCGCGATACTTTGAGTCTTCCCGCAGCCGCCACCTCCGTTGCCAATCCATCTCCTCGCTTTCAGCAAACTCCCATTCTTCGCCGTTCCATTAGCTTGCAACTTGCAACGAGAGCGTTACACAAAAGGCGTTTCGCGGCGTGCATCGCGCGGAATTCCTAATAACCGTATTGTAGGCTCTCTCTCTCTCCCTCTCTCTCTCTCTCGCTCCCTCCCGAGGATCTCTTTCACCGCGATCGTTAAGCCACGGAGAAAATAGGGGCGGTGTTCGCGCACCCCCTGCCTCGCGCACGAAGAAGAGCAAACGCGACGCGACACGACGCGCGACGCTCGAATTAAAACACAGCCCGGCGAGACTCATTCCGCGAATTAAACGGATTAGATCCAATCAGCACCGGTCGCCTGTCGCTACCGGCGAGCAACACGTTGCACCGTTGTCGCCGCGTTTAATTCAATTCCGTCCTTTGTTTAATTAAATCCGCCGGCGACGGGAGTCGCGGCGACGGCGGCGCGGAGATTCGGACATTTTTAAACTCTTCCCCGACTTTCCGCGCCTCGCGGCGCACGCTTTCGATCGGTATCGCTCCGACAAGCTGCGCCGATTAGTTTATTAACCGTTTGCACTCTGAGATGATGTATAACATGTTGAAAACAAATTTTTCCGCGCGTGGCATTGGAAAAACCACAATTTTCTTGAAATTGTACAAGTTTAATTTTCTCAATGTTAAAAAACGTTCGTACTATAATCTCCTTATTTTTCCCATATTCTACAAAGTTTCAGCTTTCATTTAAGAAAGATTTCATCGCTCTACCTCATTTCTATCGAAAGTTCTTTGATTTTGAATCGGATTCAAATCAATGAATCAATGTTCCGAGGACGAACTGAGCGTTGATCATCCCCTGATGGATCGAAGATTAATTGACTATGTCCTCTGGGCGGTACGCGTCGGTTGCTCGCGTCCCCTACGCAAAATATTCTACAAAGTTTCAGCTTTAATTTAAGACAGATTTCATCCCTCTACCTCATTTCTATCGAAAGTTGTTTGATTTTGAATCGGATTCGAATCAGCCAGGCGCCGTATCGCTCGAGTGCAAATGGTTAAAATTTTAGAAGGACAAGGACCACCCTATTGTGACGTCGTCGATACGTCGACGGAGAAAAATGCGTCTCGAACGTCGCCCTTGGAGATCCGAGAAGGATCGCCGGTGCCGGGTCTCAAGTTTTAAACATTTCTCGGAAGAAAGCCCGGAGAGTAACTTAATCCTCGAAGCGCAGCTCCGGCGAGGTCCGCGTTCGTCCCGGGGCTGGCTGGAGATGAAAAATATATTACCAAATTTCATATTCCTTTGCGAGGGAGGGTACGGTGTCTCTCCCGGAAGAAGCGGAAAGGTTTCTGGAGCATCGGGGAAGAAATGAGGTTTGCGCGGGGGCGCAGCGTCCCGTCCCGTCCCGTCCCTGGATACACCGGCGCGCGTCGTTTCCTCCTTGTACACCGAATGTCTGCTGTATTTGCATTGCATCACGGAATCGGAGCCCGGAAAATTAGAAGGTTTCCATCCGGAGGCAGTTTCGCAAAGTCAATATTGAACCCGGAGAAGACGTCCGATAAAGTTTCGAGGGAACGCGGCTACGGAATCGAGGAAATGATTTATCGCGAAATCTAGACCGCTCCATGCCCGCCATTTTTTCCGTTCAGTATTCAACACTACCGTAATTATCCGGGGAAGATCGTACGTACCCGGTTGTGAGTTTTGCGCTCGAAATTGCAGCTTGACCTTGATTAATCGGGTTCCGACGTTGCAACCCCGGCAAAGTATGATTTTGATTCTGGTATACGTGCAAGAAGGTATTCCACATATACTTTCGAGTATGAGTATACTTTCGAGTCTTTGAGTGCTGACTGCTACATCACAACTAGGACTATTCCACAAAATAGTTTATCTAGATCATTTTGTAAATATTTGGAACCAAGTAAGTTCTAAATCTTTCTTTTCCTTGCTTTTCGCGGTAGGTTTAGCGTTAAATAACTCATTCTCGATTTCGAGATCACCCGGTACGTATTCTCCTCCCCGAGAAATTTGTTATCGAATCCAGGGGATAGATGTCAAAGTGAGGGGTGACCCCCGGATCAACGGCATCAAAAAATAATTCTCTTTTATTTGGGGAATCAACGAGGCTGGTGATGCTCGTAATTAGACGAGGAGGAGTCGCCTCTTTAATCCTGTTCGGAGTAGTTAACAGTCGCACCGGTGACCGTGGCACTGGTTTCTGAAAAACGAAAAATCGACACCGAGTATTGCTTTCGACGGTGAGGATCCCCGATCCAGAGGGGATTTTTACAATAAAGTAACCTCCCTTCGAGGGGAACAGGTCCTCGAGGAACTCCTCCGTGCGTTTTCTCTGTGTGAGTCGGTGAATCTGTAAGCTCGCGGAGCTTACGTCTTATCACGTAACGCCAGTGACATTAATACGGGATTATGCAACAGCTCCGTCAAGTTATCCGGTGAATCATTTGCCGTGCGTTTCTCTCCAGTCACGTTTTCGGAATGAACGAAATCGAGTCGGAGCCTATTTCGCACACGGTGGAACATATTCCCCTGTCGAGTTTAGCATCAGCTGTAAAGCCATAAGCGTCTCGTCGCGTGACGTTCGGCGTGGCCAGCTAAGATAATTGAACAATTTAATCTCATAACCTAATACTTTCCCGCGGAACGTTCGAGGAACAGCTTCCTGCAGTTTCCGAGGGTCTCTCCGGGAGATTCTCGGTGGTTCAACGATCTTGATTACGTTTCCTTAATTAAACACAGTGCCCTGAGCTCCGGACAAGTTTCGTAATCGAGTTGGTCCGCGGTTCAGATTAACTCTCTTGCGATCCGAAAAGCTCGAACAAAATCTCCAACAAAATCTCCAACCTGAACGAAACGAGAGAGTGATAGTATTGGACAGGAGCCGCGAGAAACGTGTCCGTGGCTCGCCGAATACAATGACACACGGTCCTCTGTAACTTGTCAAGCGGGGACACGTCTGACAGGGGCGGATATGAAAATTTCAGAAACAGTCCTGAGATTCGCGGGCGATGGGGGGTGACGTACCCGTGTCACAACGCGGCTCGATACTCGTATCGACAGATTGCGGTCCGTGGAGGGTCGGTGCGCGCCGCACGGGGGGTGGCAGAGCCGGGGTGAATCGCAATTACACTCTCGGCGATGACCCTTTAAGGCCGCCGCGACGCGCCGGCTCGGGGTCGCCGTGGTATTTAAATTGCGCTCGAAAATGTGCGTCACGCTGCGCTCTGAACGCGTTATTGCCTCGCTTTAACGGGGCCGGCAGACATTTTCCCTTGACTGTGCCTCTTTTCCAGACATTTTCTTAAATCAGTAAGTAATCAATTAAAAATGCACACCAGCGTGTTTGTACATGTCTTTGCTACGCCTTTTTTCGATAGGAACACTAAATCTCTCGAAATTAAGGGAATCTCCCAGCGGCAGCCATCTTGACTTTTAGGAAACACAGTTGACCACTTTCTGAACTGTTTATTGCAATATTGAAGCGGCAATTTGTCTAGATTTTGACTCTCGCATACGTACAGTGACTCCCACTAATGTTCATACGCTCTTAGAAATCGCATAACTTTGTCAATATTGGACTATACTGCTTGAATTTTTTTTAGAAGTAAAAGCAATTGGATCACTACGTAACGCGAGAAAAATGTTTGATTAAATTTGCAATTGGGCGAAATTGCAGAGAAAGTACTAAAAGTTGTGTTTTGCAACTTTTTTATGCGGACTTACATTGAAAATTTAGAAACTTTGATTTGTAGACCTGTATGAATTATATATATTCTGAGAATTTCATCAAAATCGGTGAACGTTGCAATGAGCCGCAGATGTACCAAAATGATCACATAAGGGCGAAATTCCCTGAGACGATTAAAATTCTGCTACTTTCGCCCTTATGTTTTCATCGTTAAATGTTTGTAGCTCGGTTCAATGTTGACCGATTTAGATGAAATATTTAGAATATGTATAATTGATACAGATCTACAAAACTTGCTGTTTCAATTTCTAATATAAGTCCGCACGAAAAAGTTGCAAAATACAACTTTCAATACTTTCTCTGTAATTTCGACCAAGTGCAATTTTAATCAAACATTTTTCTCGCGTTATTTAGCGATACAGTTGTTCTAACTTCTCAAAAAAATTCAAGTAGTATAGTCCAATATTGACAAAGTTATGCGATTTTTAAGAGCGTACGAATATTAGTGGGAGTCACTGTATATGGATTTCGAACCATGCCGACCACCAACTGCGATCACTTAAGAGAATCTCTCAGCGGCAGCCATCTTGTGACGTCACGCTCGCTTCAGAATTCGAGTCTTCTGTCGAATATTACAAATCACTGCACGATCAGGTAGAAATTCGGAATTTGGGCTCCATACAGACGTAGATTGGACTTTTGGGAAATACAATTGACCACTAATAAAATGCTCATTGCAATATTGAAGCGGCAATTTGTCTAGATCTTGACCCTTGCATACTTATCGGCCGCTCTCTCCGAGGCATTCGAAGAAACAAACTTCACCGCGAACTTTTTTTCTCCGAGTGCTTGTGTACGTTGAACAATTTCGCTGGTAAAGTGCTTCTGCTGAATTCTTTTGTCGTGCAGAATGAATTTTCATCGCGGCGACGTGAAGAGGTAATCGTCGAGAAACTTGCGCGCCACCCCACAAGCACAGTTTCCGGAGTTCTTAAGACTCTCTCGATCATTCCTCCGCGTCACAAGTGGTCCCGATCGAGAACCAACAATCTTCTGGTTCGCGTCAGTTGCCTGTGTGCTCTCACCCTTTCGCGCCGACTCGGTTTAAACGAAATTATTCGACGACCCCCGGGGTTCTCCTACCGTTTCACCGACTTCTCCGAAGTCCGTCAGCCGCACGGGGTACTCTCATGAAAGCGAACTCGCTTCCGTTCATTATTTATGTAATTCCACTCGAGCCGTTCTGTCGGCATTAATACGGGATTGCACAATGACCGCGCGTAATTAAAGCCGTGAATAGGGGCTCCGTGAAAAGGGTGACGCAATAACCGTAGGCTCGCTACCGAATTGTCTTCTTTTTTCTCTCACTCTCTCTCACTCTCTCTATCGTTCCGTTTCACGGTGCAGAGAGAAAATTAATGCTCTCTGGACCACGATAATGACTCGATAGTTTCTGCCCGCCTCGTTATCTGACACTAAAATACCCTCATTACGCTCCGGACCCTCAGATACAGGTTTCGCGCTCGCCTTTTTTCAAATCAATTCTTTTGCCAATTGAATTCGTCCCTTTTAGAATTTTCCTTGGGGCTCGTGTTGTTGAAGGGTTAATTTGTTTTTAAAAATCCTGGATACACCCGAAACTCGTAGCCCCACAGTCAAGAGACGTAATTCGAGGATATTCGGCTGGTACACGGGAACCTCGTGTATGTTCGGCGTGAGTCACGCGGGCAACGAAGCATGGAACCCCATAGGACGGTTAGGTATTCCGAACCTTTGCCGGCGAGGCCGATGGAAATCGATGGTTTCGGTAAACTGACGGAGAGGGCCGAGACAGGACTCGAAATTTCCCGGTGTGCAATCCTGCGATCTCCCGGGCGAAAATCCGATGGAGCCAATTCTGAGTTCCCATCGAGGGAAGAAAATTCTTAAAAAATTGTTGCTGTCGTTACACGAGAATCCCCAACTCATAAAGCAGAGACCAATTCACCGAAATCTCTATTGAGCTGTGGTAGGTGGCCATTAAATGCCCACGACAAACTCGAAGATTGCTTCGGTCTTCTCGAAGGTTATAGTTTGCAGAAGCGAAAGAATCCTCGGCGAAGTTTACGCGCGAATTTATTCCGAAAGGGCGAACTGAAAGTCGAGCAGAGAAGATCGAAGCAATCTTCAAGAACTTCTACCGGGTTATCGACGAAGATTGCAACGAGGTTCGAAGTTTCCGCGAATTCCGGAGTCGTGAAAATCGTTGGACGGCAGGAGCGTGTACGGGGACGGTTACGCAACGCGTCGCGACGCCGGCAACCGGAAATTGTTCGCCTTCGAGCAGCGCAGCACCTCCTGTGTGTCAACGGATCACGTTGGCCCGCAACAAAACCGAGGTTCTCGCGCGCGTTGTCCGACGATATTTTACTACGCGGTTTCCCCGCAACACGTTCAATTAGAGATTAACGTGATTGCAGGTAGCCGATGCGCCGCGATATACTAATACCAGTCGGTTCGTTATGACAGTGTTTCGCTAATGGGACGGAGTTCCGCCGGAAAATTGAATTTAATTCATGCTGTTCGACGGTTAATAGCCGCGTTCGCGTTGCGTAATTTTCGACCCGCCGCGAGAACGATACGACGTTACAGTTTAACGTGTTCCATTAGTCCCGGGGAAGATGAGACTCCCGTCTGGAAACTGTGAAGCGGATTGTTGAACCGCTTCAACAATCACCGGCGTTCACCGGAAACAACAACAAGCAGTCTTATGCGTCGGCCAGCGGCCAGGATTGTTTACGAGCGACGAGCTCTTCTTGTTTGTTACCTGTACCGTTTACTCACAAACTGTTCCATTTTTCCCTGGCACGGCAACCCCTAACTCCTTTCTGTTTCTCTTTTCAGCTGCTTAATTCCCTGGCGACCGATTTGGACTGCATGCTGAGCGAGCTCTGCACGACCCCGAATTCCTACGATCGGTGAGTACACTTGTTCTTTCCCTTTGTCCTCTCGAGGTCAAGAGCAGGACCACTCGAGTCGATCGATTCGATATCGTGTCGCCGCCTCTGATTCTCATCCGACGGCGTTCCTCGTGTTAAACGAGTATTCAGAGAGTCAACTTATATTTTGATAAAAAATCAAAATAGAAAACTATATGTACTTTAGTTTTGACTCCCCTAAGATGGGTTGCAATATCTTACAACGCCTCCTCCCTCCGTCGTCGCTTTTCCATTTTTATTTAGCCTACCTCGATACTAACTTAAACGTAACTCAACCTAGACCTATGATCTATACAGAGAGAAAGAGAGGGTGTATCTACGAAAGACCTTATACTACTAACCTTAAATTACCTGCACCCCTACTCTTGGACTTTTCCTTTCTCCCCTCTCTCCACTCTTCCAACCCTTCTCAACCCTTCTCACACATTGTACATACTTTCTGCTCCTCAACCAATACCACTCTCCTTAAAATAGAAAACTAATTACTACATTACTGTGGGACTCGTGGGTCCTACGAACTGTAGATTTTAAGGAGTGCGTGTCTATGTATGAATGAGTGTGTGCGTTCTGCGGTACTTTTAAGGATCGAGGCGTCACTGGAGATCCGAGCGTGTCACGTCCAGTATAGATCTCTCGAACGGGGTGGACACCGTCGATGCGAGCATCGTTAGGCCACCCCTTTCGCGTGACCGTGGCTAAATCACGAGTTCCACGTAATTTATGATGGAAATCTTCCCGGACGCCTCGTGGCAGCGCGCACGCGGAATAATTTCCATATCGTAAGGGCTTCTCCCAGTGATCTATGGGAGACTTCGCCTACAATATCCACGATGGTATATGGGACACCGTATAACCGCCGCCTCGTTGGATTAAATGCGCGCCTAACTTTCGACGTTATTGCGAGGCGGACGCGCTCGTTCCTGCGATTTATGCCGCCTTCTTGATTTTATTTTCGCGCCTGGCTGTCCCGAGATTGTTATTAAATCGTTCCGCCGGCGCCCATTTCCGGTTCGCCGTTTGTTTGAAGATATTGGACGACTCGGACGGAAACAGTTGCGTCGGCGTTACGTCGAACCTCTCCCGAAACCTGGGTTGTTGCAATAATTTCCTGATAAACTGTTTGCGGGGGTAGCAACTGTTCTGAGAATATACACGTTCCCCAATGGGATGCACCTTTTGTTCTTTTTTTTAAGTCGATAACGCAGCAGAAGACGACTTCTATGAATCTCTGAAATGCAGCAATCAAGGGTCTCAAGTATCTGGTTGCAGTATGGTCGCGTTTTTGCAGGAACTATTGCGGTACAAATTAATGGACGGCCTCTAATGACGAAAGCTCCTCTGGCGGATCGCGTCCTCTCGAAACCTAATTTTTAAAATAATTTCTTGATAAATTATTTGCGGAGGTAGCAACTGTTCTGAGAATATACACGTTCCCCAATGGGATGCACCTTTTGTTCTTTTTTTAAGGTCGATAACGCAGCAGAAAACGACTTCTATGAATCTCTGAAATGCAGCGATCAAGGGTCTCAATTATATAGTTGTAGTATGGTCGCGTTTTTGCAGGAACTATTGCGGTACAAATTAATGGACGGCCTCTAATGACGAAAGCTCCCCTGGCGGATCGCGTCCTCCCGAAACCTAATTGTTAAAATAATTTCCTGATAAATAATTTGCGGAGGTAGCAACTGTTCTGAGAATATACACGATCCACTTTAGGATGCACCTTTTGTTCTTTTTTTAAAGTCGATAACGCAGCAGAAAACGACTTCTATGAATGTCTGAAACGCGCCGATCGACGTTCCGAATTATCTGGCTGTATGGTCGCGTTTCTGCGAGAACTATTGCGGTACAAATTAATGGACGGCCTCTAATGACGAAAGTTCCCCTGGCGTCCTCCCGAAACCTTTCTTAATTCGAATAGTTTCTCGGTGGGAATTTTCGCGGAGGAAAGCTCGGCGCATCAATCTTCGTCCGCGGAAAGAAAGCGAGACGAAGAAACAGAAACAAAGAGAAAGGCAGAGTGGGAGTAAGAAAGAAAATTGAGGAGAGCGGTGTTTTTCCCGGTACATTCGTTACCCGAGCCCGACTGGACGAAGGGATTTTCGAAAAATTTTTTGGCCGAAACGCTCTCGTTACTCTTGGAAGTAGGATGGAGCGGTAAACACGTGAGAGATTAGCATTTCCGCGTACAAACGAGCCAATTCGCGGCATGTGTCTGGGATCAACGCTATAATATTATGCGTAATCGCTTTCGCCAGCCAGCTGGCTGTCGTTTCTTGCCGGTTCGAGAGCCATCCTCGCAAGCTGCAAGCGACCGAGCTTCTGAGGCCTCGGTAACGAGCGCTTTTTGTCTCTCCCGCGGAAGGCCGTCTCGTTACCGAATTTTCCTTCCCCCTCGTCGACATGTCCAAAATTCTTTGCGTTCTCCCGAGAATTCTGGGGCCAGGACGAACAAATGCCATCGAGAACTTCAATCTTAAAATCTTAAATCTTAAATTCAGAACTTAAACTCGCACTTCAATCTGTTTAGGAGTGGGCGTTGTATTGAATCAACGATGAACCAAGTACACGATGGAAAATCAAGTACACGATGGAAAATCAAGTACACTACACTTTATTCCAAGAACCGACTAACTAAATTCAAGAGTGACCTTGCCCTGGAGTGACCTTCAAGAGTGACCTTGCTTCTGGTGTCAATGTTACAAGAATCGAGAAAAATGACATCGTTCCGCCGCTCCATCTTTCTATTTATGCGATACTCTGGGCCGTTTACAAAACTGTGATAGGGAAAAGCTGGTTGGTTGGAAAGAGAGGGTGGAGTTAACAATTTCGTTGACCAGAGCTAGCAGAGTGGGAGCAGGGGTTGCAAAAATAAATGGGTAAATAAATAAATCCCGAGTTTCTCTAACGGCCATCAGAGGCGCATCTTCGAACGACTCGGGTATGGTTATAATTTTTAGGTTAGGGCCTAAGACCCTTTCCTACGTGCTGATAAAGAACTGAATCCTACAACGGTTCCTCGGACACTATCGATTCTAACAGAAATTCGCTCGAGTTGAAAAAGAAAAAGGTTGAATTTACCTGAACTCTGAAAACCACCACGAATTCCCGTGCGACCCGGTGTCACGGAAATAGATCGGGGAACGTTGAAACATTGCGACCGCGAAGTCATTCATATTCGAACCAGTTCGCCGAAGAAAAGTTCCGCGAAATCAAAGGGTCCAATTCGGTCTGGTTTCAGCGAAACCGGCTGGCACGTCGCTCACATAGAATTCGAAGCTCGCGGCTCTCTCTCTCTCTCCCTCTCTCTCTCCCTCTTGGTCTCGGGATCGCGAGAGAGCCCGTAATTCCTCTCTCCGCGCGGCGAAATTCCGGGGACACGGTGGAATTATTTTTTATTGAAGTCCGGGGAAAATTCCCGGAGAGCATCGAACGGACCAACCCCGGCGAGACGCGCCCCGTGAAAAACGACGTAAAAGGAGGATCAACTCGATACGGAAAAGCTCCGCGGGCCACGATAACGACATGTGCGAGTCGAGTTACGCTCCGGAAAGCTCGTTCCGCCGTTGTATATCGCTCGCTGTTGACGCGAATGAAATTTCCATTTTTCTCATCACCCTGCCACCCTGAGTTTCTATCCCGTCGCCCGGAAATGTTCGTCCTGTCTCTCTTTCTCTCTCTCTCTCTCTCTTTCGCGTCTGCCATTCGCACCCCCACCCACGACTTCTTTTCGCTTTCCTATCGACTGTTTCTCTCCCTTGTATGTGAACACGTCGAATATTTTGTTACCGAGCGGAGACGGTCGTCGCGCGTGACACTTCGGATATTTAGAAGAATTTCCATTTTGATGGATCGACGCCGTAGGAACTCTCGTACAATTTTCTTTCTTCCTTTCGGCGATTAAAAATAACACCACCGTTGAAAATTTGTGGAAAAAGTATATCTACTTTACTAAATGTATGAAGAATGCATACACAGAATTATTATTGCACACTCGTTTACAGTTAATATAAGATTTTTGGCACTTTAGGGAGTGCCTCCATGGCCAAATTTCGTTTACAAAAATCTGAATTTGGTTACTAATGCACATGCAATGGTGATTAGCCGCAAAAAATTAAATTTAACAATAAAATTAATAAGTTGAGAAACAGAAAAATTATTCTTACGCATAAGAATTGTTAAATGATTTTTAAATGAATAATAATATGCATTTACTGCTGATAAAGAGTTCTGCCGAAGGAAATTTTCGTGCATCGTCAAATAAAAATGCATTGAGATGCAGTGAAAATGCAGTGAAAATGCAGTGAATTTGATTTTTACGAGTTAACGGTAGTCCAAGCCGTGGAATAATTTTTTCGAATGTTAACAGTTCCACTCGATCTTTCCGGAAAAGTACGTGATTTTCGGTGTCCCGGGCAGATTTTCGGTCCCACGCCACTGTCACTTACAACCCCTGGAACACGGGTCGCGCGCGAGGGTGGGAGCCTGGAATTGAAATGAAATTCCGTCCCCAGGCCGCGCGGTTGAATTATCATCGGTTGGTAATCTTGCTAAAAAGTTCGGCCCCGTTGAAATATCGCCCATTCTTCTGGTTCCTCCCGGGACGAGACCGGCCTCTTCCTGTTTCTATTTTCTCGGCGCGTCTTTGTTTCGCGCGTGCCGCGGTATAATTGACGCGCCGCGGACCAATTTCCACGGGCTCGGACGCTAATCGGTCCGCATAAGTCATCGCGGATAATTGATTGTCTGAATTGCTCGCGTCTCCTTCGCTCATTACGCCCTCGGGATCGAACGGCGGACGGTCTATCGCGCCCGGCTATCAGCCGTGACACCGGGTATTTATCTATCGAAAAAAGTTGTGTCGGTTGCTTGATTAATTGGATCAACAGCGTTTACTATCCGCTGAGTCACTTTCATTTTTGCCGGGGCGCGGATTCAGCTCATTCCGAAATAATTAATGTCCGCGCACTCGTCCGGAGGCTGCAGATTGATCGGCTTTTCGAGATCAAACGTGTTCCGTCTCTGCTCGGATATACGTACACGTGCAGCGAATCTTGCAAAATAAAAATTGTTCGACCAGAAATGTAGAAATTTTAATGGATTAAGGCTTCTGAACCTTGGTATATTCAGGTATATCTGGTATATTATGGTATATTCTAGTATATCATGGTATATTCTCGTATATCATGGTCTATTCTAGTATAGTATGTATATACTGGTATATTCTGGTATAGCCTGATATGTTATAGTGTATTCTGGTATATTCTGGTATATTCTTGTATATTTTGGTATATTATGGTATATTCTGGTATACTGTGTTATATTCTAGTATATTCTAGTATATTATGGTATATTCTTCCAATATATTCTAGTATATCATGATATATTATAGTATATTTTGGTACATTATGGTATATTCTAGTATATTATGGTATATTATAGTGTATTTTGGTATATTATAATATACTTTAGTATATTCTAGTATATTATGATATATTATAGTATATTTTGGTACATTATGATGGTATATTCTGCTATATTGTGGTTTATTCTATTATATTATGGTATATTATAATGTATTTTGGTATATTATGATATACTTTAGTATATTCTTGTATATTGTGGTATATTATGGTACATTGTAGTATATTATGGTACATTATGATGGTATATTCTGCTATATTGTTGTTTATTCTATTGTATTATGGTATATTATAATGTATTTTGGTATATTATGATATACTTTAGTATATTCTTGTATATTGTGGTATATTATGGTACATTGTAGTATATTATGGTACATTGTAGTATATTATGGTACATTGTAGTATATTATGGTACACTACCGTATATCCTGGTACATTGTATATTCTTTAATCCGTTCGTAGGTTCGAATTTCTATCGATGGTCATTAAGAGGTTAATAAAACACTGGTGTCCGGTGTCGTGAGTCTCTCCCCAGCAGCGAACGGTCGCGTCTCGTTATTATCGGTGGATAGTTTATCAGCCAGCTTGCGAATCGATCGGATAACCATCGTAGAAACCCATCTGTTCTCACGGGGAAGCGTCGAAACCGATCCTCCGCCGGCGAACACTCTTTTTACGGCGTCTGGGAATCCCCTTTAACGATTTCGTCCGGTCTAACGCGAATCTAATGCGGCACCGGGAACATCCCGGGGCTGTCCGGCCGAGAAACGAATAATTTTTTCTTTTGTTCTTGGCCGTCTGCAGGCTCGATACACCGCGGTGCCCGGTAGCATTAAAACCGGATTTGCCCGGTCGGCGAGACGCTGACCGTGACGCCGCTGTTCAACGGACGGAAAAGCTCGTGAAATATTCGCGGATCCACGTACCGTCCGAGAAATATGCGCGCACTCGGTCAATAATACACGGTTGCCCGGTCCACGGAAAGAGATTCGGTAACTAGGGGTGGCTGGAGGGAGGAGAGGAGAAGGGGCGGGTCCCGCGAATGTCTCGTCAATTATTTGCACGAGCGTGTCTACCCCCGGCCGGGTGGTGGGTTCATCGTCCGCGGAACCGTAATTGCTCCACTCGAAAAATCGAAAACTGGAATCGCGCGATTACGCTTCGCCTGGTTAACGAGCCTCCGCCGCTTGAATTACGATCCGCACCTCCAGCCGCCTCGGTGTGTGTGTATCACGGTGATATTCCGCGTTTTAATGTCCACTCGAGATTACTCCGAGACGCTATGATCGGAGGAAATACGGCCGGCGAGGGGTTGCGGCGAACAGGAGACGGTCGACGAAGCCAGGGGGTACTCGGTAGAACGCGTATACCTGATTCGATGAACGTTAACGCCCGGTGAATCTCGATTCGATCGCAATCGATAACTCCGCGGTCCCGTTTATTTCTCCCGTTCCGCTCGTACATATTTATCTCGGTTGATTTTTCTCATCTGGTCCGGTTTCCAGACCGTCTTCAGCAACCGTGCCAGCGCCGGTGTCCGATAACTATTTCCCTCGAACCGCAACGCTCAACAAACATAACTCCTGTTGCCGAAGAAAGCTCTATTTTTCGGGAGGGTATCGAACTCGTCACACTGCGGGATTAAAGTCTGGCTCACGGCATCCAGAAACCACGATCCCCATTCTCGTCAGCAAATATTCCTTCCGACACTCTTCTCCCCAAGCTCGCCAGCATCCAGAGCGGTCCAGCCCAGCGCTAGACTCGTCCGTATTCCAATTTATTATCGCGAACCCTTTTTTTCTCCATCCCTTCCTCCCTTCCTCGACGTCTCGTTAATTCAGGCGTCGCTCGTCGGGACTCGCGCGTTGTCTACATAATCATTAAGATAATCATCCGTGTCGGCCACCACCGTCGAGGGTATCGTAATCGATGTAGACCATAAATTGGATACAGGCGGGGGAGTAGGGGAATTCTCCTTCCCCCACCACCTCCCCGCCACCCTGCGGCGTTATACCGCGCCGTTTCACCCGGATTCCCCTTTCCCTTTCCGATGTCCTTCGGGTCTCACTTACCGATCGATAACGATCGTGTTCGATCTTGATAATTGCCGGTCGGCGTCGTTAATCATCGTCCGGGCCAGGTGCGACGGAGAGACAGACGGGTCAGGTGCGCGGGCAACGCGTTTTCGGACGCGCACCATGTACAGGTGACTTATTGGGGTACCGATGATTGTGTTGCGTTACCGGTCGTAAGTCAAATCCCTTATTAATCAAAATCCGTGCCGATAAAGTCCTCGATTGAAACAATAACTCATCGTAAGACGCGAAACGCCTACGTGGGAGATGCGCGTCCCTTTCGGGATAAGTGTCCGAACCGAGAACCGATTCTTTCCGCGATACTAACACCAGGTTTACCACTAAAAATGACTATTTTACGTTGCTGTTTGAACGCGCCGAATTGTGTGGGCTTGGTTGTTCGGGAGAGATTTGTTGATGGATGTGATATCACTTCAGGCTTGACAGGGAAACAGAATCTTCACTTTGTTTAACGTGAAAAGGTAAAACAAAACTTTGTCGACTGTATAAATGTTTAGCGCGATTTTCTATTACAAGAGTGTAAAACTTCCTCTTGTGTAAAACTGTACGAAAACAGTGGCCTTAAGGGAAGTAAGCTAATAAACTCACCCTCGATGGTCGCGCAAACTTTACAAAAATAAAAACTTTGTGGACTGTAGAAATGCTTAGCGCGATTGTCTATCTTCACTTTGTTTAACGTGAAAAGATAAAACAAAACTTTGTCGACTGTATAGATGTTTAAGCGCGATTGTCTATTACAAGAGTGACTTCCTCTTGTGTAAAACTGTACGAAAACAGTGGCCTTAAGGGAAGTAAGCTAATAAACTCACCCTCGGTGGTCGCACAAACTGTACAAAAATAAGGTGATTGCATCTATCAAAGTTTGTGGCCATCTTTCTAAAATTATATATGAAAAAGAAAACAAATTTTCTAAACAATTCCTGATGCATCTTTAGAATCTCAATATTCGTAAATTAAGAATATTACGTATTCGAAGGATGATAGTTCTCCGGTTCGTGAGAAGACGTTCGAGTTCCGACTATTATAATTTTCTCCCGGAGAAGTTTCAGTGTGCGTCTACCTCGAAGGTGGAAAGTTGGCCACATCCGAGGGCAAGATCGCGGAAGAATCATTCACCGGGAAAGATAACAGAAGCCGACGACCAGCCCCTCGAATAAAAGGGAATAAAAGAGGATCCCTTGTTAGGCCAGCGGAATCGAGAAAGAAGAAAATCTCGCGACGCAAGCCCCGGGGGTTGGAAATCTATTATCGGCGGAATTAGCGGCGCCCGGGGGCACGTATTTCGGCGACACACCCTTTGTCTATGGCTAACGATACGGGGGTGGTCGGGATAAGGGTTGCCGGGCCGTGGTACGCGCCGCGTGTAGACTCCCCTCGCAAACATCAGACTCGCGTTAGTCGTCAGAAATCAGGGGGATATCCGGTGGCAGCCGGAGAAACCAACCCAGGGGAATCCCCGCGGTGCTCTATCCCTCTCCCTCTCCCTCTCTCACTCTCTCTCTCTTTCTCTCTCCTCTCCGACTCCCTTGTATCGAGTTTCCCCGATAATTCGATCGGCGTTCGTTCCGCGTCCGACTCGGCCGACGCCACGCTTCGATCGACCGGCTCGGCTCGGCTCGGCTCGGCTCCGTTTCTTCCCGCGGGAGGAGAGAGCGATCGTCCCCGAGTCTGCACCGGACGAACACTGCGTTGACAATTGTTTAACGAAAACGTCGACTCTCGTTTAAAATTTACGTGTAAGCGTTTCCAAATATCTGTGACAAAGGTGACTGTTGGAACTCAACGATACCATAGCGTTTTAGGTATAATGATTTAGGCGTAGGGGGTGGTTCTCCCAAGGTCAGAAGAACTCAGACGGGGTCATAAAGTCGAGACCGTAGTCTGCTAGTCAGTCTGGTAGAGGCAGCAACTTTTTAAAGAGCTTTCACTTATACTATTTGCGTAAGGAGTAAATACAGGATACGAGGAAACATTGTGCCGTTATTTAGAAAAACACCTTTTTAATACTAATAAAGTATGTACGGTATAATGTGTAGTTTGTTGAATAACGTTAAAGTACATTTCTAACAGTAACTTAATTATTTTCCATCGCTCAGGCGGTTTGGTACAATTTTCGAAAAGCTATTCGCTCTCTTTTTCACGTCTGCAGCGAAACAATCGAGTGTACACTTAACGCGCACCATCGTCTACCGTATTCAATTCGATTCGGCCGTGTTCGTGGCATTATGCGATACTCGAACGGCTATAGTCGGTGCTCGTAGCAGCGTGTATTCGCAACATGCGACATCTTTGTGCGATTCGCGCGTGAAACGGCACCACCTGGCGCTGACGTACGCCGGAAATTAACCAGTTGTCAGATTCCTGGGGACAGCAGGACCAGACGAATCGCGTGGCGTCCCGCATCTGCCATCATGCTCGTCGACGATAATTGCGGACCGCCTACGAGCTTTCGAAAACCGCGTGTTCTTCAACGAATTCCTCTTCTGAAGAATTACAATTATAGCAAGAATTTAATTATAAGAATTACGCGGCTGAAATTACACGCCCGAATGTTTGAAACCCTCTCGTCGAACTATTTTAACACCGGATTTACTGGCCCCGTCAAAATGACGGATTCTAATGTTCTTAATTCACGAGTATCGAGATCGCAAACGTAGATCCATGAGGAATTATTCAACAAATTGATTTCTTTAGGTTTTCAGTCGAACATCGTTCGAGCGAATCAAATACATTCTTTAAATTTTCAACACAGGCTCAGATGAAAAAGCTGAGAAAACCAACTTTTACTATTCCGTTTGCGATTCCGACCAATTCAAATTTTTTCCAAAAATTTTGTACACGTCGTCTAACAAACTCATCCTTCTAACTTCTCAATCACATTCAAGTCATTTGATTTAATTTTTAAAAAGTTATGTTGCTTCAAATAGTGTAGACTCCGTTTTGCTCGTTACTGTATATATTATTTAGAAATGGCTACAGATTTCGATAGACATACTCGTGTTATTTCCATAAGGAAATGTAAAATAGTCCTCTTCAAAAGGGTGCCAGGTCGAAAACGTGTTAATTCAGAAGTTATTAATTTTCCGGCCGCCATGTGCGTCCGAGCGGTGTGCGGTGCGCCTCGACTGTTAGGTCTTCTTTACCAAGCATCTAAAACTGTCAGTCGCAGACCCTTATGGCTCTCCCATAAATTCCACGGGGACGATCCCTGGAGTCGAAGATTCCGCAAGATGAATACTCGTAGGCGTGGTTAGGCGCGCGAACAGATATAACCGGCAGCGGCAGGAAGCGGATCGGCCTGTTTCCTAGGGCCGACAAACGGCAACCTGCGCGAAGCCGACGTGCGCGTACAAGCGTGCAGGTCGACTTGAATCTCTCGAAACGGGCAGGTCGATCCGATTCGAGCTGAACGGTTCGGAACGAGGCGGAAAGCGAGATTAGGAGCGGCGTTGCCGGATCAGGGGAATCGACACGAATCGAGGGGAGTACAGTTACCCTATTCGACGCGTGCATAACAGTCTTGACCCGGCGACGCTGGTTGGTACTATCTCGTCAGATGTCGGGTCTGCCGAGCGACAGTTACAACAGAGACCCCAAGTTCTTTCTGGCGTGCGTGTTGTCGACACATGTCGAGAATTCACTGTTTCAGACGAGCGTAAGCTACGCGGCAAGCCTGACTTTAAGACGCGTCGTGGCGCACACGTAATTTCGGGGGTTTCGTGTAGCTGTTTCACGATTGTGGCCCATTGTGCGGGTTGATGGAGCGTGGACATTAAGCGAGCGAATCTGCCTAAGAGCGAATTACGGGAGATTAACGTTGCTCGTAGCGCAACGCCGATGAATAGGACGGTGCCTCGGTTTGCCCGGTTTGCCCTCCGCGATCAACCCCGACGACTGAATGAAGTCTGCGAGCTCCGGATCGCTTTAAATCCACTCCTCGGGTTGCGCCTGATGATCATCATCACCTCGGCGGAGAGGGCTCTTTTGAAACATTTGAAAAACTTGCTCGTTCATTCCGTGAAAAGCTTCTTCCGTTCACCGCAATTTGGAAATATTTAGTGACGGGGCCTGTGGTGGTTTGATTAAAATTTGGGGTTGGGTCTCGGCGGTCGAATTTATTCGGAATCTGGCCCGAAATCCCGGGTTCCCCTCGTGTCGGTGGCGAAACCAGGGTCAGGTGTAACCCGGACACCGACCAGGGGAGGAGGAATTTATGGCGTCGGCGGCCGTTAACGCAACCGATTCTGGAAAGTGAATCCCGCCAGGAATCACGCCGCCGATAGGAGTTCGATAACTCGAGCTGTCGCCTCCGAGGATCTCGGCTAATGTGTTCGACGGCGACGACGCTCTTTTGTCATTTATCCGGCGAAAGACGGTCCATTAATCTTCTCGCTTCGTTAGATCCGCCCGAGGGCGCGCGCGGAGAGTTCGCCGGGAATCGCTCGAATGTTTAATACTACATTGACTCCGGGCCCCGCGGATGATCGATGAACATGCAAATTTACTTGTAGCTCGCGCGTTACCGACGACGGTCGCGCCGATTTCCTGATTACTTCTATTTACTCGTCACGTCGCGCCGCGTACGCTCGCTTCCAGCTTCCTAATGGCCGGCGGGCACCGTTCTTCATTGACATTTGTTGCCTCGAATGGAGCCAATTAGCCGGCGCGCAAAGTGCTCGACGCGACTTGTGCCGACTCTCGCCGAATTTGTCCGAAACAGTTGCCGTACCGATTGCGAGAACTTGTTTAGGTCCAGCTTTCCCAGGTGGCCTTGATCCGCCCCAGTGTGCGTGCCGTGTGCGTGTGCCACGGTGTGCCGCACGCAAGATCGAATGTTGTAGATCGTACAAGGTTGCAGGGGTTCGGGAGGCGCGAATTTATGGCTCGATAATGCAAAAATGGGGCTTGCCAGTGGTCAAAAGCGCTAGATGAAGGATCAATCTAGCGCGCTCGGTACCAGGCAGGTCCTACTTTTGCGTTGTCGAGCAGCATTTTGCATTATTTGGTTGTATGATGCCTGTCAGAGAGGCCACCTGAGCGCGCGTGGCCGAAGCTACGGCAGCGCCACTGTTTACGTTGATCGACAACGCGCGCTCAGATCGCCTCTCTGACGAATAATGCAAAATGTTGATCGACAACGCAAAAGTAGGACCTGCCGGGTAGCGAGCGCGCTAGATTTATCTCTTATCTAACGCTTTTCACCCTTGAAAAACCCCATCTTTGTGTTATCGAACAATTATTTGCCGTCTCCCGAACCCTTGCAACCTTGTAGTTAAGGTACAACCTTAAGGCCACCTGGCGAAGCTGGACCTTAACAGATTGCTGACCTGTTGTTGGGACAAGATCATACCAAAAAAGGATATACAAAGTTATATAAACGATATGTCTAAAGTTTTTTGGATGGTTCTAGTTCTACATTTAATTGCGAAGTAACATCTGGTGACATTAGACAGCTCCTGCGTAAAATCGCCGGTCGACAATGTGTTAAGAACAGATTACACGGACCGAGGTGTAACGCAGTCCGTTCGGTAAGAATCGATCGGACCAATCATAGAAGCCCGGGCTCGTGCGGACGGTTTGCGAGTGGCTGGGGAACCTAATTGGGATGATTACACTCCGTCGATCCCACGGCCAGTTTCCTCTGGAAGTTCGAACGCGATTAGCGGAATGCCCTGCTCGATCTAATCCAAAGGGTCGAGATCTCATCTGATGGTTCTTTCACCTAGCCACCTTCGGAGATACCGTCCGTACCCTTCCGAGCAATTTTCTTTTTCTTTTTCTTTTTCTTTTTTCTCTCTCGACCCTGCCGATCTCCAATCAAACGGAAGACCTTTATAGCGCGGAGACATGCGTCGTCCGCGTGAAATCGCTCGCGTGCGCGAAAATTCCACGGAACACGGGTCTTTCTTCTCTCGCAACGGCACGGAACGAAACGGAAAAAATGGCCCCTCGTGGGGGGGAAACTTGCGGCGTAAGTGAAAAGATGAAATATCGGCGTTATCGTCTCGCCACGGCTCACGACCCTCCCGCGGCTTTTCGGAACGATAGTGATTAAATACCTGGCCACTTGTCTGGTTCTCCCGGAAAATTCGAGCCGCGCCGCACACGCCCATGAAGATTGAACGTCGCGGAAACACGAGAAACGTTTCCGGCGCTTTTCGCCCCGACGTTTCGCTAATTTTTAACGGTCCTCGAGGATACTTGACGAACTCTGTTGCTCGCGCAGGACGCTCGTGAATCTTTCAACCGTCTCCGGTCTCTCCTCTCTCTCTCTCTCTCGGCTTTCCCGTCGATTTTCTTTCCGCCAGCCGTCCCCGGGAAAGCGGGAACGGAACGGCAGAAGCGGAAAGCGGCGACTCAATCGATACCGGTCCACCCTTGAATTATGCACGCCGACTTGGCCAACAGGAAACGAACCATTTTCCCTTAAGGTCCCTTCACGCGCCGCGCCCTCTTGCGAAAACTCGTCTCCCGCTTTTTACCGCTCGAAACTCGAACTTCACTCGGGGAAAGCACCACTCGTTATTATTTGACGCTTCTTGCCCAAGAGTGTACTCGAATTCCGTGCCGTTTATCCGGGGCTCGACCGAAACTGTTGACTCGACGAAATTTCATTCTGATCGGTATTTCGAATCGAGTCTTAATTTCCACTGTTTAAGGGATCGATAGAAGGACGAACATGGCTGACATTTTCGAACCAGACAGCATGCCAGCGCGGTGCCTTTGCATAAAATTACCATTATTATTAATTACTGTGGTCCCTGGCGGTCGAAGGCTGGCGCGGAATCTTAAGTCGCGTGGAAGAGGGTTAAAGAATGTCGAAAAGGGTTGAAACGTTAGGTGTCGCGAGCGGATTTCGAGGGTGCCCGCCATCGAAATCAGCGTTTTCGTTCTGTTAGCCATTCAAATCAGGATTTCCATTTAAATGTCCGAAGAACTGCGGAGAGCGAGGGACTCTTCTTAGCCTGTCGGTAGCCTTTCTTCTTCTTCTTCGTCGTCGTCGTCTTCTTCTTCTTGGCGGACGCGCGGCAACGTGATTTTTTGGTTCGTTAGACCCTTTGGTAGCGGGCCGCGGGTAAACTCGATTTACTTTCGGTGAATTTCATTTCTCGCCCGCCACGAGACCCTCCCGCCTCGAACGTAACCGGAACTGGCTGGTAATCTTTGCATCTCGAACCGGAAGCTGCCGGTCGCAGAAGGGTCCGGTTGTTTCTGGAAATTTTCTTCGTGTGTTGGCGCACCTTGATTTAGCGGGATCTCGAAACCAACGAAATTTTTTCGAATAATTGTTTGCGAGATTACAAAATAAGCGAAAACGTTTCGGGATATTTGGCTCACGTCGCGCCGAGCAAATAACGACACAATGGCGGAGGGCCGGATCATTGCGCCGCATGTTTGTACTCCCGGCACGATCGCCAGCGTCAAATTACAACTGCAATTTATTTTGTAAATTAGAGGGTGGACTCGTCGAAGCTGCCTGCACGTGTGCGATTGATAGTAAACGCGCAGATAGCGATTGCAGCGAAACAATAACGAATCGATGGCTGCAGGATTTCCAGCGGCTTGTATATTTTTTTAAAACGTAAAATACAAGCATTATAATACGTGTCTCCAGACTATAGATCTGCTTACGACGCTTTTCCAGGCTGAATAATTTTAGAGAAACGATGATCGCCCGTGCGAACATGTAACTCGATCAATAATGCAATAACTTGCACGAGTAATCAATACCTTGAACGTATTCCAAATGTATTCAGAACCGTCTGGAATATTTCCATTTGTCCTGTAATCGAATTCGGAGAATATTTATTCGACCATCACCGCCGAGTAGTCTGCAATCGCCTCTCGTTACCTCGCAGAGAGGACCATCGGCGCACGACCCTAATTTGTAATTCAGTAATTTGCACCGAAATCGTCTTCGTCCCGAAACACCTGATACCATCCCCGAAATTCTTCTGTCCCTCGATCCACTCCGGGGTGGAAAAAAAAATGGTCCCTCTCGGATCGCTCTCGAAATTCCGTGATTTCAAAGGCGGAAACAAATTGACGAATTTATCAGCGCTTGCGGCAACGTTGACGGCAACACAACTGACGCGGAGGGTCGACGATCGACAATCTGATTTGATCCAGCTACGAGCCGAGGGGGTTGGTCCATTGACGATCTAGTACGCGCGAATAAATGGCACTTTCATACGTTCCCGTGCAAAAATTCTCCGGCAAGAGAAAGTTGAAAATTGGAATTTCTTTCCTTCTTTTAGCAGAGTGGATAGTTTCTCGAATTTTGACAACGAAAATTCGTTAAGCGACAGGAAGAAAATTGTGTATGTTTAATAATTATTGAACGCTCCGTACACGTTGAAGCAAACGTCGATCAACCCTTTGCGCTCGAAGCCATTTTAGCTCTGAAACGAAACGTTTCTTCCGATCTGGAATATTTCCCTTCCATATATATTTTTTCATACTGTACATGGTGAGATTTACTCGTAGAGTACTGAAATGTTTAGCAATTTATTAGATACGAACAAATGTAATAATGTAAAAAATATTTTCAATAATGATACAGCAATTTGTATTGGCGCATTACTAATATTTTAATACTTCTAATCTTTGCTTCTAATATTTTTAATTTACGATTATTGAGATCGTGAAGATCCATCTACCTGGAATTACTCAACATACTTATTCCCTTAGGTATATATTATTTAAAAAATGGCTGAAAGCTTGGATGGAAACACTCCTCTTACTTTTATAAAGTAATGTACTCACTTTCAATGCTCCGTGAATCTAGTGTTTAAGGTTCAGCGAGATTACGCTTTTTCCACAGTACCGAAATGTTTAGTAATTCGTAACTAACCTAGCTTCGTGACTTTGCGAAACAGGGTGGTTTCGGAAGGCAGACTCGTTCGGTAGTTAGGGTCGTCGCGCGAGGCAACAGCGGCTCGCTGTAATAATTAACAATCGCGAACGCGAGGCACGGTCGCCGCGGGGCGAATATCGTTCATCTGTTTCCGGTGAAGTGGCTTTCTCGATACGCGATTATTCGTGTCGTGACGTGTTGTCGAGGCCAGCCATTATTTCGGTGGTCGTCTCTCTCGCAACAGGTGCACGGCTGCAGACGACACTGGTCGGAATTGAATCGAATCGAATCGAATCGAACCGAACCGAGGACCGGCACGTTCGCCGTTCTCCGTTTCGACGACGTCAGACTTGACGGGGACGCGGCTATCAGTATTATTGGGTCGTTTCGCGGAACGTTTGCTTCGATCTCGCTTTTACTCCTCTCCTGGCGGCCGATTGAAAGTGCCCGTGACTCGTTCCCACCGTTTTCCAAACGGTTAAACAAATTGTTTAGTCCTCGCAGCCGTTTTCGCGTCAGCAGCCTGCAGCAACAAAGTACAGAGTGACCGGAGTTGGCTTATACACTCTGTCCCAGAAGAACGTATCGACCGTATCTCTGAAAAATTAACGAATTTCGAAAAGATGAAGTAACATTCGGACACTCCTGAGAGGACAATGGCTTTTTTTAAATAAACAGGTGCAAAGGAAACACGCGTGCGCGAATTTTCTCGTTCGTTATCGACGCGTGATCGAGACAGTGAGGCACAGACGCGAATATTCCACGGGCAGCTTTCGCTTTGACGATTGTCGGATTATGTCGGTTGCTCAATCGGTCGAAACGCGTTGGCTTAAACAAATTTCGCGTCCCCGCGATCCTAATTACGCGACACAGCTTTGTCGATCGCGTGGGCGGGCATTCGACGATGACATATTCGATGCGACGTCCGATTAAGCTCCCGATCGACACGAAAACGTTGATTGCCGGAGCGTTACGAAATCCTGATGCCGTGTATTTTTTAATAGCGGGGTTATCGCAGTTATGGCAGTAACTTCTTTTCGATTCGACTTGCAGAATGTCACAGACCAAATTTTCCCAGAGCGGTGGGTGAAAATGTCGAAATGTCAGTTTAAAATTTTCTTCATTGGACGTTTAATTTTTCCTCTGGATAGCATTCTCTTGAAATATTCAACTATCGTCGATGATCGACGGACCGCGTCCGTTTCAATACGTCTGTCGATAACTGCCGAGCTTCCGCTGCGTTTGTCCCGAGCATTTAAAACGGGACACCCCGTACATCGAATTTCGTATTCGAATAAGATACCTCGGGAATCCTACCGCAAACTACCTCGCGCGATTCGTACGAATGCAACTCTCGTCGGCTGTTGCGCGATATAATAATAAAAATGGAAATTTGTAGGTTCGAGAGCCGGTCCCTGAGAGTCCGAGGTCTCGTACAATTTCATTCGCGGAGGTTCCGAATGGACATTATAAGTTTGAAAAGAGAAAAGTGCGCGAGGCTTTTAAGAACACGGGGGCAGACGCGGAATGGCAGGCGACTCCGTCTCGCAGTCCACTGAGTTTCCCATTTAACTTAATATTCCATTCGGATACGCGGTTCAACTTCTTATCTGACGTTCCGTTTTTCTTAGCCCGCCGTTTATTGTTCCCGGGGACGAAGTTTCTCCTCGCGGCAGCTCGTTTAATCCTCCCCCGCCGTCGAGCGGAATTCCCTCTCGAACCGGTGTCGGTCGGGAAAACTCCTTGCTCGAGCAACTTTACAAAACGTCTAGGCACCAAAATTTGTCACGCCGAGAATTTTTGATCAAGCGATACTGAATCCATAGAGCCGCCTCGCAAAGAATACTGGAATTTATTTGTTGCAAAAGGAGGGAGTAAATTGGCCGACATCGCTGCGCAAACAAATAGAAGGAAAATCGGATTTTCAAAATCAAGGAACTTTCGATAGGAAAGAGGTAGAGCGATGAAGTTTTTTTTTAAATTAAAGCTGAAACTTTGTAGAATATAGGAAAAATAGGGAGATTATCACCGTCCAATCGTTTCAACGAGAGAATGATTGCATTAGTTTTTGTCACAAAAATCTATCTTTTGCAAAACCCTGAGGTCGTAGACCAATTTTCAAACCAGATTTGAAATCAGCGTGAAAAAACCTATGGAAAATGACGTATAGCATGTTAAAAGAATTTTTTTCCGCGCGTGGTATTGGAAAAACCAAAATTTTCTTGAATTTTTGCACATTTAACGAATTTTCTCAGTGTTAAAAAACGTTCGTACCACAATCTTCCTATTTTTCCTATATTCTACAAAGTTTGAGCTTCAATTTAAAAAAAATTTCATCGCTCTACCTCATCTCTATCGAAAGATCTGTGATTTGCGCAGAACCGTGCGCAGCTTGAAACGCAGGGGACAGTAAAAATTGCTCGATTTTGGACGTTGACGAAAAAATGTTCGATGAAAGTTCGGATATTTATTCACAGATATATTCGATAACATATTTTCATTACTATTTTGCCGCTATTAAGCTGACTTATCGCGTTATCGAATAAACCTATGAATAAATTAATAATTCGATTTTACCTTTGAATTTTAACCGGAAAAAAGCTACGAGCTTTCCTGGATCGACCTCGACGACCCTTTACGGCTGAACCCAATGGAACGGCATTGTCTCGGTCGCTCGCGGAATCCGCTCGAACGCGCGGCCCGCAATTATCGGCGATGAGGCGCGCGCGTGTCCAAGCAACCGGAACGAAAACTCGAGACGCTCGCTTTCCCGTAGAAAGCACCGGTAATTAATACGAACGCGTGTTAACGACTCCGTAATTAGCCGAACTCGGGTGCTCGCGATAATTGGCCGGAATGAATGGACGGCCCCAGACGGACTTTTATATTTCTCGCAGGCTGCTTCCGCGCGCCGGTTACAAGCGGGTTGGTTGGCCGAGTTTTCGGAGAACGATCCGGAGAGAAGAGACGCTTTTGCGGGGGCAATCGACCGCGTAATTTCGGGAAACCAGAGTTCCCCGGAATCGACGGACTTGCGTCACACAGCGGAGAGCATTTCGCCCGAAAAAGTAGTCGAAAGTTGTTCCCAAAATTTTGTCTAGTCAATTTATTCGGACGGTTGGACACCCACATTCTTTTTCGTTTTTAACACTAAAACTACCGAGCAATAAATGCGACTGACGTATATATTGCTTTGTAACAGTGACAAGACTGTGCCCATTCCGACTTCATACAACTTTTAATGTGTGCTTCAATGAAGAGGTTCATTAAAAAATTTCCGATGAAAACATTTTTACAATTTCAGTAATTGTGAAAGAAAAAATTAGGAAGCAGTCATTTTGACGGCTCCCGTCATTCTAGCGTTAATCACCCACGAAGCGAAAATGTTCGACCAAAGTCCCGAATTAGTTGGACGCGCATTAAATGCGAAAATAAATGTGCACAGTATTCGCCCGGGAATTTTGTCTAATTAACTCGAGGGAGATTAAATCTCCATTTCGCGAACGTATTGAATCGCCTCGCGAAGGTTTATATTTCAGAACGTATTTTCAGAAATAACCTTGCAAACAACTCTTTCCCGCCGTTTTCCATGAAATTCGTTTCCCCGCGAACAACGCTCTGGGTTCAATAAACGCGACGAATTCGCGCGAGAACGCGTTCGCAACGTTGATTGCGTTCCCAGCGCACAGATTAATATTAATATCGCGATTGCCATGAAGTTCGGCTTGATGAACGGATCTCGTAGCCGCGGCGAATGGATCGTTACGCGCGTAACGTAATCGCATAATTCGTCATTGTTATTATGAAATACTTCTCGTAATCTCCGGACATTATTTTCTGCAACAGCGCTGAGCGAGCGTCGTTCGGCACCGTGTGCTCGACGATAATAATTTCAGCTCGAGCAATAAAACCGGAGATAAACGGCTTGGATCAACTCGGAATATGCTGTTTGTTGTGATAGCGAGTAATGATGTTCGACGTTTGAACCTTTGACCTTCCCGTTCGACGATATTTTTGCTGTCCGGCCCGTGAAAGTGTCAGTTAATTCGTTGTTTCTTCCCCTGTAAAGTGTCGCGTTTCTTTTTGGAAAATTCGCGCACCGTTTCTACGTGTTTCTGGAAGACGCGGGAGTTCAACGATTTCGATAATATGAAGAGGGATTTAATCGACTACGGAATTCCATAAGAAAGTGCGATCGCTCGGAATGATCGGAGGAAATTGAAGGTGTGCCAAAGTCGGATGTCGGCCGAATCAACGGGGATCCGTTCTAATCGTCTTTGTTCGTTTCGGCTGCCGGACTGGCAGCTTCAAGAGAGGCGGAAAAAAGTAGTCCCGTGTCGTCGACCCTGTTAATTGCCCCGCGGAAAGGATTAATCGCATCCCCCGGTGCAATTCGAACCGCGACGGAGCAAACAGTCCCCGGCGCCGGGCGTCGACTTTCCGCGACCGTTTCTTTCCTTTTTTCGAGGTGCCAGCGATGATTCAGTCGACACAGATTCGTCGCCCGCTTTCTATTTATTTGTACCGAGACACCGTCGGCTCGTCGAGAGAGAGGGTATTGTCCTGTGTAAAATCAAAGATCGTCGCGTTCCACCGATCACGGAATAACTGGGAACTCGTTTTCCTCGAATCCTTTTTAATTCCGTTCGAAGCGACGCGCCGGGGGTGGCCTCTCCCCGATCGCGCCATTGTTTCCTTTCGGACTTGGAAATCTGGCTTTGAAAGGGCTAATAGGCACTCGTCGAGTTTCAATTCACCCCTCCTGAATAATTGAATGAGGCGACGGCAGGGGCGGAGGGGAACGGTAAATCGCGTTACGACTCTGCCGCTCGTCGTTCGCGGGGCTTGTTTTTTTTTTTACGAGACCGCTGGAAAAATTTACGATACGACGAACCTCTGACATGGTTTCACGAGCTCGATACAAACCGCGACGAGATGGGGATGTTTTGTTCGATCTGTGAAAGAGCAGTTGGGTTCCAATGGGACGAATAATTTTACGAGCTTCGACGACGGAAAGTCACCTTCTTAGAACGTTCTAAATGTCCGTCTGCACATGGATCTATTAGCTTCCGAAGAGACAATTGTGTAATAGAACAATCGTATTAACACCAGAACTACAGAGGGATGAACGTGACTTAGACTTATCCCTTTATAACAACAGCATGATTGAATTTGCTCCGGTTTTTATATGGTAACATGTACTCGAAAGAAGAGGAGATGTATTAAAATGTTTCTCGTGAGGACGTTCTTATAGTTTCACTAATCGTGAAGGGAAAAATCATCCAGCAGTCATTTGTTCATCAAAAATCACTGATCTCCTTCCGACGTCAGATTCTCGGACACAATTGAAAGAAATCGATTCTTCCAACCCTCCCGATCTTCGATAACTGTGGAAAAGTCATTTTTCGATTAACCCTTGGCACTCGAATGGCGACCGTAAGGCGCCACTAAAAATTGCTGCATCATTACTCAAAACATTTTTTACATTATTAAATTTTTATGTATTGTAAATGTATTGTATGTACGAGTAAATCGCAACATTCTCGTACGTATAGCACGAAAAAATACATATAGAAGAAATATTCTAGAAATATTCTAGAAATATTCTAGGTCGGAAGAGATGCTTCGTTTTCGAGTTAAAATGGCTTCGAGTGGAAAGGGTTAATAAACCGTGACTGATTTACGACGTGACCAGTCGTTCCGCGGCGGATCGTTATTTATTTACGATGCGGGACACCGTTCGCCGCGAGATAACAATAATAATAACAATCGTTGCGGCTTTTCCCAAAATCACGAGTCCCTCTCTCCCTCCCCTGCAACCCCGTCGGTTTTGGCCCATCTCCAGCGTGCTCCCCACCGATTTGCAAATTATCGTCTATTTCTGTTTTTGTCTAATGTTAGACCGCGAGTGGCCGAGAGTGCAGTGTACCCGCGGTGCATTGTCCAGTCTCGCGTGTCGTCGTCGATCGGGAGGAACACACACCCGGCTTCCTCTTCTCGCCGCTCGCTCCGTATCGATCGCGACCTCGATCCTCTCGATCCTTGTACCGTCGTCCGGATGTCCTCGCGGACGTGAACCCGGTCCCACGCGTACCGGAGCCCCACGTCAGTGCGCAGGCCGAGCTGGAACAATAATCGCTCAGCTGAGACGATTGTTTACCGTCGGCCATCGGAGCTTCGGGATGCTGGTCCTCTGCGACGTGGTGATGGGACTTCTAGATCTCCGGAGGAAAAGGTAACCTTGCGACCATTAACCCAGCAAATTTTAATTCCTCGGTGTTTGTACAAGTAGAAGGTGATACCTCAGTATTTTCCCCCCAAAAAGAATTTTGTTCCAAATACCGCAAATATGAAAATCTACTCGCGAGAAATGGCCGAGTAAGTTTCCTTGCTCTCGGGCACCTATCGCAACGGTGTTTAGTCGTCGAGGAATGTAGGTTTAGCGCGAAAACGGACGACTAGAGAATTCCTCGGTGTTTGTACAAGTAGAAGGTGATACCTCAGTATTTTCCCCCCGAAAAGTATTTTGTTCCAAGTACCAAAAATATGAAAATCTACTCGCGAGAAATGGCCTAGTAAGTTTCCTTGCTCTCGGGCACCTATCTCAATCGTATTTAGTCGTCGAGGAATGTAGGTTTAGCGCGAAAACGGACGATTAGAGAATTCCTCGGTGTTTGTACAAGTAGGTGACACCTGAATATTTCCCCCCAAAAAGAATTTTATTCCAAATACCGCAAATATGACAATCCACTCGCGAGAAATGGCCTAGTAAGTTTCCTTGCTCTCGGGCACCTATCGCAACGGTGTTTAGTCGTCGAGGAATGTAGGTTTAGCGCGAAAACGGACGATTAGAAAATTCCTCGGTGTCTGTACAAGTAGTTGACATCTCGATACTTTTCCCCCAAAAAGAATTTTATTCCAAATACCGCAAATATGACAATCCACTCGCGAGAAATGGCCTAGTAAGTTTCCTTGCTCTCGGGCACCTATCTGAACGGTGTAATTTTTACGAGGCAACCGTCTCGCCGATCGTGCTTAGTCGTCGAGGAATGTGGGTTTAGCGCGAAAACGGACGATTAGAGAATTCCTGGTGCTCGCGCGTAATTGTCGGCTCGAGCGCGATATTTATCGTCCCGGTCGAGAAAAGAAAGCGCGGCAAGAAGTTATCATTCCGCTCGTAACCTCGCGGAATGGCCGTCAAACGAGAGGGCGAGAAACAAAAAGCAAAGCAATTATTCTCGATCGCGATCGATCTACCGACTCGCGCCGCTAGATCGACACGGTCGCCGGGATAATTGTTGTTCCCGTTGATTCGCTCTTAAAAAAGAAATGCAAGCGAGAGACCATAGCGAGTCGATAAATCGGCCTCACGCTGAGAGCGTTACCGGTCGTCATAAAGAAAAAAAAAAAAGAAAACCGCGGCATAAAGAAAAATTATCGGCGATTCGCGGCAATTAACCGACGGGACACGCTCTCAGTGCCCGACTCCGAGGATCCGGCCACGGTGTGTACCCGGTGGACGTGTTTTATAAATCAATTTCTGCCGGGCGACTCCTTTCCGCGGATCGTCCGATAATGATTATAAATTGTACGTACGACGACGCGTTCTGTGCACCGTTAAACGGGCGTGCGCGTGTGTGGCGACGTAACGGAACCTTTCCACTGATTTTAATGACGCCTGCACTGCCAGCACCGGATAAGAGTCCCCACGCCCAAACAACCTTGTTCTATGCACTCACACATACGATTCTCTGCACCTCTGATCGCGCAGAACGCGGCGATAACGATGATACGGGTCCGCGTGAGCCGACACCGCGTTCTCAAATTTGTACGCTATTTTTTTTTAATTGTAGCTGTTGGAATTTATTCCATAAATGTAAAACAAAATCAATCTATTATTTCTCTAAAAGGTAGGATCGATTGAACTGGCTATTACTCTGTATATGCATACATTGTATCTTCAGTTAATATACATTGTATGTTGTCATTGTATGTTCAATTATTAATATTGGACTGTTGCTCCTCTGTTTCGATCTCTTGCGTTTCACTCGCAACGTTTCTTTCGATGGTTAAAGACGTGTCTCGCAACGTGCTCCTAGAGTTACTATTCCGATATAAATCTTATTACAGATTTGCCAGCTCCAAATACGTGTACCTATATACAAATCTACCACGCTACATTATTATAAGTCGCCAAAATTATTAAATCATTCGCTACATCAGGAGCTTTCAAGAACACGATACAGATATAAATCTTATTTCGTATTTTATAATAGTGTGGTTTTCTTTAATACCCATACCCCCGATAGCAGCGTTATACAGGGTGTCTCGTCCGATCGTAGACTACCTTCGAACCTATTACCAACCTTGTTCTTTGCTTGCACTCACACACGGTATTCTCTGTACCTCTGGGTAGAACGCGGTGATAACGATGACACAGGTCCGCGTTCTAAAATCTGTATGCTATTTTCTTATTGTAGCGTTATACAGAGTGTCTCTGTAAAGTGCGACGTTGCTGCAGCAAGAAGTGATAAAACGAGCAGAGGGGGGGCCACCTGTTTCTTATCGCTTTAATATCAAATTAATATTACCTTACTTTGTATTTCGCCAGCGCAGCGGCGCGTCGCGCGTTCGTGTAATTGCTCTGTCGTTCACGGAGGATATGTAAATCGTTGTCCGAAAGTTCGCGCGCGTAAATAACGATGTGGAAGGCGGGATGATCAATGGTCGTTCTCGATCTTGATCATGCGTAACACCGAGCGCGTAATCGCCGGGACACTCTCACCGGCAGGTGTGAAAGTTATTTTCGCTGCGAGCCGGTGGTCGGCGCGGGAGTGTCGTCGTTTTGCGATCGGTTTTTAAAATTCGCTCGCGCAATATCATTTGTCCTACTAAAGCTGCCATCGCCTAGGGAAACAATCGTTTCCAGATTTTGCTGAAGAAATTACGTAAAATATTACACAATATTTAATGGGATATGGGTGTGTATATATAATGAAACACTCTTTCTGTAATATGTAGAATGGAGATTTTATCACGTCTTTACACAACGAAAGAAACGTCCCGAATGAATCAAGGAAACGAAACAGAGGAGCAACAGTTCAATATAAACATCAGAGGATCGAGGGTCCCATGGCTGGGACAATATACAATGTATATCTCAAGCGATCCATCAAACGATCATATAAACGATCCCTCCTTCTAGAGAAAATAAAGATTCATTTCGTTTCACTTATAAAATAAACTCCAACAATATTCGTTACGTTACAAAATTTGTGTTTAATAGGTCACTAAACATTTAAATATTATATGTGGAGATCGGATCATTCTTCTATGAATAAGATGAAACGTTCTGAGACGGAAGAAAAATTTAGTTTCAGAATGAAAATAGCGCCGAGAGCTTAAATTAAGAGGATGCGAAAACGATTTACATTTTTCTCGCATGAAATTTTTACAGAAGTGCCCGGAAAAGGGCAACAAAATTTCTCTGAAGCAACCCCTTCACAAAGAGGTCCTACTCGAACCAGGAGCGTATCCGAAATCCGGTCCCGAATTTCCGCGAGGAAGCGCTCAGGAAAAGTGCTCGAACCGGTGAAATATTCCTGGGGAATCGAATTCCTCGAAGATCGGGTGGATTGGAGCGTCGCGACGCATGGCGGCAAGGGGTCGGGTCGGTTCCCGGGCACTATTTCGCCGCACTAATGCACTTCCTCGGGCCACCGAGTCGGGAGAGGGTCCCGTTTTCCATTCGTCCGTCTTTCCCGCTCAATTTACACCATTTACCAAAGAGCGGCCGAGCGTCGCGGGCACCGGGGAAAATCGATTCCGCGTTTTACAATGCGAGAGGGTTGCTCTCGCACAAGGGTGCTTCCTCCGTCTCTTTTTTCTCTTTCTCTCTCTTTTTATCCGGTACTACCGACGCTGCCGACGCCGACGCGCCGAGCAGAGCCACACCGCCTAAACTCGAGTTGTATGAAGTGCGTGTCTTTGTCACCGGTCACAATAGCTCCGTCGGGGGTTCGGATGTTCGTTGCGCAACCCCCCGTCGTAGATCCACCCCCCGGGCGACCGGTGCCACGGGTCCACGGTCGACGCGGCCGCTCTGCTATCTTCCATCGGACAAACCGATACTATTTGCGGGAACTATAGGGCTGCAGGCTGTGTCGCCGTTGATGGCTGCGCAGGGGATCGATCCCCGGGCTCTGTCTGATAGCGGGAACGTGGCGCGCGACAGATAATTCGGGGGCATAATCGAGACCGACGAGGAACTGTTGCTGCGTTCGACGCGCCGCGGACACTGCTCCAGACTGATGAGGGACCGAGCGCCAAGGGGATGGAATTTAATGATGATCGCTCTCGCGCCGCCGGACGAGATCCCGGAGAGCTTTGGAGAGCTCCATTTTACAGTATTTCCCCTATCTCTGCGATCAAGTATTGGGACATGGGCGTACATACAGGGTGGTTGGTAACTGGTGGTACGAGGGGGTGATTCTACGCGGAAAAAGAAGTCGAAGATATAGAATGAAAATTTTTCGTTTCAGGCTTTGTCTTCGAGAAAATAGACTTTGAGAGGTGATGACGTGAGGAGTTAGACGTGATCAACTGCGCGCGTACTTTGTAATTTACTGTGACTAGTATATTAACACATTGTTGATCCCGGGAACGTCGTACGACGTCTTTCGATAGCCTAATGTAATTGACGAAGTATTATACCTTCAAATTGTGGTTACTGTTTACCATTTGTCTTCGTTAAATTTACAATTCAAACTGTAAATATAGTATTGAGAAACTCTCAGATTATAAGCAAACGTGGTAAGATCAAGTTGTTTTACATTTTTCCAGTTAGGACGCGACGTATAAATCGTTATTCTGAAATTTTTCGAAATGGCCCGTTGCGAACTTTTTGAAGAAGAATTTTGTGAAGACAATTCGTCTGGCTGTCCAAGTGACGTCTGTGTCAGTGATTCAGAAAATGATAGTTTTTCAGAACGTAGTTCTGATTCAGAAGATACAAATATCAGACCAACAAAACGACGAAAAACCGTAATTATTGAGAGTGACTTTGAAAATGAAGATAACGGTTATGATGCTGGACGCTGAAGTTTATTTAGATTGTTTTAGTTCTACATTCAATTACGAAAGAATGTCTGGTGACATTAGATGGCTCCTGCGTAAAATTGCCGGTCAACAATGTGTTGATTGTAACAGAATGATAATTTCTCGAGCTCTGGACTCTGTCTTGATAAAAATGTCTGACACTTTGGGCCAGAAGATGGCACTCAGACTGAACTCTGACCGGAGCGTTCCGAGCGCGTAAATCATCGCAGAGGGTTAGCCGCGTACGCGCGTGGAGAGAAAGGGGTTGCAGGCTCGAAACTGATTCGAACGTTCGTCTCTCGCGGAGAGAGATTTTAATCAGACCCGGGGATGCTTGGCTGCCGGGGAGCTGGGAAACCCGGAGGAGCATCTCGTTTCGAAAAGGGGCGGTTTCTTTTTCTCCCCGGCGACAAAGGGAGCATCGCGTGCCGGTGTCCCTACGACGACAATGCTCGAGGCAGGGCGGCCCGTCGTCATTGTCCCCGCGTTATGAGGTGAAAAATGAAAGATAACGATTTCTCGCGGTGTCTTCCTGGCGATAACGTTTTCGGTCGCCGCGTCGTCGTCGTCGTTCCCTTCATATCTCGCCACCCTTAATCCCGGCGCCGTCGGCCCCTTCACCTTCGAGGAATCCGCGTGAGCCTAGGGGTTGCCGGCGAGAGACGCCCCCTCTCGTAAATTCGAGGGACCACGTTTTTTCTTTTCTCTATATTAAGCTGCCGGGCTACCGAGAGCGAAAAATCGACGCCCGGGAAAGAGAAACTGCAAGGCATTACGGGAATAGGCGTCGCGTCGCAAACGGGATTCGGGGGGGTGGAGACAGTTGGTTGAAAATTCGAGCGTCGTCGTGCGTTCCGTTGTTGAGAATTGTTCCGCGGGGATGATTGCGTTCGATGGAATTTAAACTTCCGGTCCACGGCGCCCTGTTGCCCGTAAGATCTCGATCGTATGGGAGTGTGTCCGACTATCCCACGTTACCTCGAATATCTCGACTTAGGGGATGCTCGCTGAGAAAACACGCTACGGTTCCATTTCATCGAGTTTCATTTCGAGCAAACGGGGGAAACCTACGAGAAAGTATGCGCACGAATGTCGGAGCACTCGGAGCATTATTTTGGAAAATTGGGAACGGCGAGATGACAGAGTTTCATACAGTTTTGTCTGTTGAGGCTTTCGGGTGTGAGCCGCGTCCTGTAGGAAGGAATTTCCCAAGGTGTCTCAAGCATTTCGCGAGACAGAGTTTCAGTACTGTTAGCGTTTATTAGAAACAGTGGGATTTTACAATAATCGCGTGTTGTAGGTATTAATGACTGTGTACATACAACTGTATGACTAAAGACTCTATACTACAATTCTGGGTGTACTTCTTTACGTGACGACTTGATGGATCGACTGACTGTTAGCGACTGACTGACTGTCCTCGCCCTTCCCTTACAGCAAAGGTCGCCTGTACCCGAGGGCTGTAAACCGCCCCTTAAGAGGGCCGGCAGGCATTTGGCCTTGACTTTCATGATTTAAAATCCATACACGTATGCACAGGTCAAAATCTATTCAAACTGCAGCTTCAATATTGCAATGAGCAGTTTAGAAGTGGTCAATTGTGTTTCCTAAAAGTCCAATCTACGTCTGTATGGAGTCCAAATTGCGAATGTCTACCTCATCGTGGAGTGATTTACAACATTCGGCGGCAAATTCGAATTCTGAAGCAAGTATAACGTCACAAGATGGCTGTCGCTGAGAGTTTCTCTTAATTTCGAGAGATTTGGTGTTCGTATCGAAAAAAAGGCTCTATACAGACTTAGCGAAGACATGTACAAACACGGTGGTATGCATTTTTAATTGATTACTTGCTCATTTAAGACGTAATATGTATAGAAAAAAGGCGCAGCGTAACATAGCATGACAGTCAAGGCCAAATGGCTGCCAACCCCCTTAAACCTAAGATTCTGGAAGTGCCGCACGTTGTACACCAACTAGTACCGTGTTAGGGGTGGTAGGCTGAATTTTCATGGACGGTGCGGACAAACACGAATCGATTAAAACACTTGGAAAAATTGACCGTCTTCGAAGACCGTCCCCGCCTAATCCTCGACAGACAGTCTGAAGTTCTGCGAGAGGATCGCGTCGAATGCGAAAAGCTCCTGTCCCGAGGTTGCATGAATCTTGCAGGAACGTAGTCGCGCGGGGGTGAATGCGGGGAAAAAGGTGGCGCTTACGCGTCGATTTATGGAGATTGTATATCATGGCCCGAGGTGGATAATCCGTTGTGTTCCGAGAGGCGCACGGTACACGGGTACCTGCACCAGAACCTTTCCCAGGAGGATTCTGATGAGAAAGACGCGCGCGACGTTGTAACGCCGCGTTGCTCGCGGCCTCGCGTTGTAAATAATTCAGCGTGCATTAAGGCACTCGTGCGAACACGCGTGTGCGTGCGAGCGAGCACGACCTGACGAAAACCACGGAGCAGGGAAATCGGCATCGAGCCCGGGGGAAGAAGAGTTATGTCTGCGACGTTAATCCTCGTTGCCGAGAGTCCTCGAGCACCCCAGTACATTTTACGTGGCGGGCGTCTCGCAGTATAATATTTTCAAAAAATTCTCTTCGGTTCGAATGGGCGAGAGCAGTAGAAATTATCGCAAGTTCGAGTATCGACAATTTCTCGGTGAATTTTTGGTTGGTTGATTTATTTCTCGGATGGTGTATCTATTTTTCGGATCGTGTCTCTATTTTTCGGATCGTGTCTCTATTTTTCGGATCGTGTCTCTATTTTTCGGATCGTGTCTCTACTTTTCGGATCGTGTCTCTATTTTTCGGATCGTGTCTCTATTTTCCGGATCGTGTCTCTATTTTTCGGATCGTGTCTCTATTTTTCGGATCACTCGTTGATGAGTTCGTTTGAACGGACGTGTCCCCCGGCCCCGCTCACTATGGCAGCGCTACACGAGTGCCATTCAGTTGGCGACGTCGAAAAGGGAACAGCGTGCTCTTTTTTGAAAGAGTTCAATTCTTCCTCGGACGATCGTGTACAGCCTCTCCGAGGAACGGCCGGGGCGACGTAAGCGGCTATTTATAAACCACCGTGGAATAATTAGCCGGCTGGAGTCGAGAGCGTACGCTCAACGATTATTCCCCTCGGCCTAATTAATTGGTGTACATTTGTACTTAGCCAGTGTGTCCACCGCAGTTATCTCGCGCGACGAATCTTCTGGCCAGCGACAAGAAAATGCAATTCTCTCTCGGGCAAGTACCACGTACCACGATTAAACATTCCGCCGAATTTATTCTCATCATTTCGAACCGTTAAACAACTTCGTTGTTTCAAGAGCAGCCTTTCGAAAGCGTGCTGCTCGATATTCTTTTCGAATTGGTACGAAATCGACAGCACAGCCGCCGTCGAATAATATTAACGATCTATTGCACCATGTTTATACTTTTACAATGTTTTCGGATACAACGAATATAATATATTTTGGTATATTATGTTGTATTGAGTTATATTGTAGTATATTTTAGTATAGTATTGCATGATATATTGTATTTTGGTATATTAAGGTATATTCGGATATATTTTAGTATGTTCTAGTCTATTCTCCTATATTATGGCATATTCTGCCATAATCAATTATATTATGGTATATTGTAGTATATTCTGGTATATTCTAGCATATTCTGCCATAATCAATTATATTATGGTATATTGTAGTATATTCTGGTATTTTCGGGTATATTATGGTGTATTCTGTTATATTCTGGTATATTCTAGTGTATTCAGTTATATTATGGTATATTGTGGTATATTCTGGTATATTATGGTATATTATAGTATATTATGGTATATTCTGGTATATTTTGGTAGATTCTAGTGTATTTTGGTATACTATGGCACATTCTGGTATATTATCTTATATTCTGCTATATTCTGGTATATTCTAGTATATTTTGGTATATTATGGTATATTATGGTATATTCTGGTATATTTTGGTAGATTCTAGTGTATTTTGGTATACTATGGCACATTCTGGTATATTATCTTATACTCTGCTACATTCTGGTATATTCTAGTATATTCTTGTATATCATGGTATATTATAGTATATTATGTTATATTCTGGTATATTATGGTACATTGTGGACCACAGCTTATGCATCATCCTGTACCATAACACTGTTTCGCCTACCGGGTTTCGCGCACAGCGGCACCGGGCTCTCGGCCAGCAATAAACAAATAATAATCCCAACTTGAACGCGCGAAATTTGTACGTCTATGGGGCGGGGGGATGGTTTTCACGGTTCGACCGGCGCACGCTCAATTTCCGCCGGTAATTCGCATTTCCATTCTAATGGAGGCCCGACCCGACCCGTCCCGGCCCGGTCCGTGTCATCGAAATCGGCCCGGTGGTGCCCGCTAATAAGAGGTCGCGACGATTAATCTCTCGCGTTTTTCGTTCATCGAAAGCCCCGTGATTACGCGAGCCCACGTTATTACAACCGCTCGATCCACCCTCCATAAATTCGACCGGTACCGTCTACGGGATCCCACGCGTCCGCCATTATGAGCGAATACCTTTTTCCCCCCTCCCTCCAAACCCTTTCTCTCTCGCTCGATCCGAAGGGACGGAGAAGGGTTGATCTGCGAGGCACCCTGGCCCTCGAACGCCGGTATTAAACCACTCGGCGCAGGAATCTCCCGTACAAACAATGGAAAAAACGTGTACGCACCAAGAAGAAGAGCAAACAGCGACGGACATACGCGAAATGGCGCAGGGGGGTTGCAAATACGCTGCTCGCGGCGAATGGAGAGATTCGATCGAAAGAATACTCTACGGTTGAGTCGTTCGACAAGGACCGCCCCTTGCCGCGTACATATATTTGCTTTTTAACGATTGTGTTTCACAGTTTAACCCTTTAACCCGCGAACGGAAGCACGCGCCAGAAATGTGCACGCTTCGTGTATACGTTCTTCTAAGTCTTAAATAATTACTATCCTCAATAAGACACTGTCGTGGCGCAGTGGTCAGAGTGCTAGTTTCCGACGAAAACGGAAATAGTATCTATCTTTTAAATAGTATCTACCGATTTTATCATCACTACTATCCTCAATAAAACTGTTATTGCTCCAATCCCTCCTAACTTCTCAATAACGTTCAAATCATTTATTCTAATTCTGAAAAAGGTCATGTTATTTCAACTATTGTGTTTCACAGTTTTGCTCCTCACCGTAGATGCCGGACAAACAAAATAACTTGGTGACTTCTAACAAAATAAATTGTTATAGACGGACAGAAAATGGCCCGGATTGCGCGACAGTTGTAGATCGCAAGGGCGTAGCGTGGATACATATTATACATAAAATACGATACATATTGCGGGCAATGGCGGCGGTGAATCGCGCAGCGTGCACACGGCCAGTGTTCTTCGACGGGTTCCATTCGCAGGGCTCGTAAAATTAATTGTCCGGTTCTCTCGCCGATTTCGCGCACTCCCTCGGCTGCTCCATTCACCGTCGCGCGCGGGGGGGGAGGGGAGGCTTTCATTAGCCGGCCGTTTAAGCCGAGGAAGAAACCCTAAGCTACGATTCCGCGGATCAGATAGGGGGCTAATAGGGTGCCCCCTGAATCCACGAGAGATTGCCACTCTCCCCCGCCATCGAGCGGTTCTCCGCTTGGCCGTTAAACGCGACCCTGGAGGTGCAACGCGAGCGGACTACATTCGAGCGGATTTTATCGGCGCCGATTGGACCTGCGGTGAAAACGCGACAACTAAAAACGCGATAACTAAAAACGGAGAACCTCGGGTTGATTCTTCTTCTTCTTTCTTTTTTCTTTCTTTCCTCTTCTCTCGAATTACCGCCGTCTCGTTAGCACACTGCTCTGTTTTCTCGACCGTAATGCTCTCTTTCTCGCGCGAGCGGGCGCCAGGTAGACGACGACGACGCGTCGCCCGGAACGTGACACCAACAGCAACACGAACTCGTGGAAAAAGCAAACGCGAGGATTTCTGGGATTCCAATAGCAAGTTGATACGCCTTATCTCCGCCTCGCGGGGACCTCGCTTCTGCATAGAGATCGAGTGAGTAATTCAGCAAACGCGTACACCGTCGCGCGAAATTGTGCGACCGCTAAATTTCAGTTCGCAAATTGCCCGTTCTCGGAACGTGGAAAAACGTCGCAGAATGTTCGTTCCGGCCTCGTTTCGAAGCTCGAACGCTTCCACGCTCGACCAAGTTTTCTGCTGTGTGTACAACGCGCGAGAAAATCAACTCGGCCGTTTCGCCTGGAAAATCGTGCGGGAAATTTCTACAGTTTTTCGCATATTTTCACGTCGCCGGGTAAAGTGTCGAGCGCTCCGTTGTTTCGCGCTTCTTGGCAACAATTCTTGGGAATTGACGTTCGCAGAGATGCTGCCGGGCTCTGGGGGAAACGCCACGAGCTCATTAGCCTCTGATGAGTTAATATGAGTGCGCTCTTTGAGACCGCGACGCGGCGCGGATTAGAAGATCCGAATCGAAGTGGAACTGCCCGCCACGGGTCCGCGGAGAATTGCATCGGAATTGCATCGGAATTGCATGTTGAATGGCTCCCGTTGAGAACGCGTAACTTCGATCGCGATCGTCGATTCTCGATCTTCGAACAGAAGATGTTCGGAAGATGTTTCGGAACTTGGGCACAACAAGCGATATCAAAACTTGTTGGAGTATACACGAAACGTGCGGAGAGGAAAGTCCTTTTTGACCAGCGGTTTATTGCACCTCGAACGCCGCCATTTTCGTATAAAGAGCCTAAGGAGGAAGAAGGCATCCCTCGGTCCAAGCCAGTCTACTCGGTCCTAACAGCTCCCACATTTCCATTTCTATTACCGATAGTTATACTTTCAGTGTATCAATAAAGTACAAAATTGTGTTATATGCATTATTGAAAATAATATATTGAAAATAATGATATCTTAACGAACACGTCGCGTCGGTTTCCTGGTCAGAGTTAAACTGAACATCGACGGCATGGCACACTGAACATCGCAAAGACGCAAAAACAAAACCGCAACGCAGAGAGCACAGCCAAACATGTAGAATCGGCGGGCGCCCTCTCATTGGCCACCGTTACGGCACAGAGCATGAAAAGCTCACATTCCAACATGCATTAACCAAACTGATCAACGTTTATTCCGTTGCGGAGTTTCAATAAACACTTCAAATGTAAAGTTACATTTAATCTCCCAACCTGGTCATCCCAACAAAACTATTCGCGATCGTTCGAGCATCGTCGAGGGCAGGCCACACGGGTCACGAACGACCCGGCGAGATTGCAAAGAGGTTTCCTCGATCGGTCGAGCAGAAGGATCGATTTCCTACGCACGTAGTCGCGATCCGAACCCCGATCGGCGAAACAAAACCGAGAGCAATTATCCTTGTTCCCCGTTCGGAGTCGGAGTCAACGGCTCGCCGACAGAATCTCTTTATCTGTCGGTTCGATCGGCAGGCATCGAACTCGAGCGGATCGATCGCGAATCACGTCGCGTCGCAAGGATACCAGTCAACCTTCCCGACGTCGCGTCGCGTCGCGTCGCGTCGCGTCGCGTCCTGTCCCGACAACGCGAAAGTCTTCTATCCGCGGCGATTGTTTTCTTGTGGACGTCGCGTCGGGTGGAACAGGATCCGAGAGAAAAATCGGCGGAAGACGATGAGAAAGAGAGAAGGAGAGAGAGGGAGAGAGAGAGAGAGGAGAGGCCTCTCGGCGCGCGGCAGCAACCTTCGCGAGAAACCGGGAGCCGTTCTCCGAGTTTTGCCGTCGGCAAGTGAAGGTCGAGCGTAAACCGCTCGGCCGGTTGGCCGGTTTCCACAAATAGCCGTCCCACTGTGCCTTCTTTGTTCGCTAATCGTCCCGAGAAAGCAATTAGAGGCACTCCAGGCCGCTCAGACTCGCTACCCGTACCCACGTTTTGCTTTCCTACGACCTCTTCTCCTTTTCCGTGGGCCTGGTCGTCGGCCCGACTCGGCCCTAGTCGAACCTGCTTCGATCCGATTCCCTAGATCCCCCTAAAAAGTTCCCTGGCTCTTTTCAGGCTTTTTCCCTGAATTTTCCTTTCGATCTGTACGGCGTAACACAATTTTCATACATTTAATCATATTTATCGTGGAATATACTTTCCATCGTTGCTTAATTAAATGTATGAAGGCTTAAATGATTCACTTAGTCATTTCATACCTTCACGAAGGAAGTTAATGTCTTCTTGCCAGCCTGATGGCAATTTCAGAGATAGTCAGTCGTATATATGTCTCAAATCAACATATCTGCATATGGATTGAAACTTGATGTGACACTATCGGACAGAACTTTCCGGTAGACCTAATATACAGGGTGGTTGGTGGTACAAGCGGAAAGGGGGGTGAGTCTACGCGAGAAAAGAAGTCGAAAATATTTTAAAATAAAAATTTCTCGTTTTAGGCTTTGTTCTCGAGAAGATCGACTTTGAACTTTCGCAAAGTACGCGTGCACTTGATCGCGTCTCTTTATAAAGGATCTCACTGTAGATCGTTGTCCGGGGGTGGGAAATCTTCTGATTCCTAGGCAGACCTCGAGGATTCATCTCGAAGAAAAGAATCGAGTCGATCCATCTTTACACGCGCCGTCTACTTTTCTCAAATTTCAATATCCCCTCCGATATCAGAAAGTTCTGATACACATACGGCGGTTCACAAAAACGCATATACGAATACTTAGCGTGACGAGCGGAATACCTAGAAATCATTTTTATTTCTGATCGGCTTACCGGGAACGAGAGACGGTGCGAGGGTCGCGTTCGAACGAACGGAACGGAACGGCTGAAAATAAGCGTTTAGGACAATGCTCTCCGTGGGGCACTCTCGGCAATTGTCACCTCCGCTTTTCACTGAAATCTCGGCCGAGTCCCATTGTCGGAACTGTTATTCGGATATAATGGGCTTGATAGCGATTGAATGGGCCGTGTCGGGCAGGGCAACACGCGGATCCAGCAGTCACGAAGTTGGTGATTCGCAGCAGATGTCCACTTATCGAGGCGGGCAATTAAAGTATAATTGATCGCGGGGAGGAGCGTGATGCGAGTTCACGGCTACCATTGTCTTTAAATAGAAGCGCGCGCGCGCTCGGACGGAGAAGCCGAGACAGGTTCGCCGTCGTGGAAAATATATCCTTCGCGGAACGGCCGGTGGATCGCGAGCACAGTCGTTCTCGGACATCGGAACCTGAAGAAAAACCGTTTGCAGAAGCTTCTCGATCTTTTTCTGGAAAATGGGAAACTGGGCTCCGGTGTACAGGAAATCGTGAATGGGAGGGCGAACGATCGCGATCGCGTAAGAAACGCAGATGAATTAATCGCCGAGGAGTATACCGCGGTGCAAATTGCGTCGCAGATTACGCGTCGTTAGCATACAATACACGAACACGAGACGCGAGCGTGTTTTCAATGAGACGACGGAGCTGCCCAAGCTCTGCAACCTCCCTTCTTACTCTCCCGTCGAATTTAGGCTCCTTGGATCAATTTTTCCCATAAAGATAACCGCTCCGCGGCACCGATGACTCATTCGCGTTCACGCGTCGACGTTCGCCGGGAACCGTGGCCTCGGTAAATTATTTTCAGGTGTGACGGGGACCAGGTCGCCGCGATTCCTCCGTGTTTTTCGTCGGCGAGGCGGAGCGGAGGTCGCGCGGAGGCGTGACGGGAAAACGCGCGCGCGGCGAGATAACAGTCGCGAGGAAAGGACCGTTTCGCGCGAACCTATTAATCTCCCCGGTTATTTTCACGCGTGATGTGTTCCGCTTTTGTCGCGCGGGGGCAATCGAGCGCATACCTACGCAGGTACATAACTGGCGAGCGCGCGCACGCAGCGAGGCTGTTACCCTCGCCGATCGCGAGAGTATTGCGAACAGGTATGCGCGTTCTTGGGAACGTTCCACGCGACAAGGGGTATATGTAGGCTACCGATGTTTATATTCCTTCGCCGCAACTCTCGGAACGCTGCACGAGCGGCCAGGGGGCTGCCAGAAAGTGGCGAAACATCGAAATTTCATTAAACATTTCGATTCCGCGTTTGGGAATCGAGGAAGACAGTTTATAAAAGAATCGAGAAGAGTTTTGTTTAAGCGTACACATGGTGGCGAGTTACAAGGATGTAACATTCTGCAGTGAAGTATGCAAGAAGAAGCTCTGGTTCCGTGTCGACTGGAATTTTGGAGTTTTGTTTAAGCGTACACACGGTGACGAGTTACAACGATGTGAACTTCTGCGGTGAAGTATGCAAGAAGAAGCTCTGGTTCCGTTTCGACTGGAATTTTGGAGTTTTGTTTAAGCGTACACACGGTGGCGAGTTACAACGATGTGAACTTCTGCAGTGAAGTATGCAAGAAGAAGCTCTGGCTCCGTTTCGACTGCTGTATACAGGGTGCGACCGAATAACATGCACGAGCGGGCACGAGGCGATACCTTATCAACCAGTAATACCTTAAACAATTTATTTTTGCGAGACGGGTAGACAAATACTCGTTCATATTCATTTATTGGTTCCCCTCGGGGTTACAATCTTTTCTGTAACACCAGTTTCCGCTCGCTCTTACCCTAAACTTATCCTAGCTTAACTTAACTTAATCACACGTCATAGAGAGAGGGAGATCTTAAACTAGAATCCGCCTCTTCTAATTTTCCTCTACCACACACACATGCCTCTCTACTCACCCCTTCCCTAACCTCTCACACATCCTTCCCCCGCCTCCTGGACCTCCTCTTCCGGCTGTTCTCTCTTTCGCACCATCCCTATGCTTCCTCTCCTTATGCTTCCTCTCCTTATGCTTCCTCTCCTTATGCTTCCTCTCCTTATGCTTCCTCTCCTGCACCTCTTCCATTCATGCTCCTTCTCCAATCATCCCTTCTCCGACGTCTCCTAAGACTTCCTCCACCATCCCTTCTCCGTCATCTCCTAAGACTTCCTCCACCGTGGCAACCTCTTCGTACATCCCAGGTGAACAAATACCGGACGCGTTAATTTGCCAACCGTAACGAGGAAAAATCGAACAACGAGAAGCCGAAATTTCAATCGGGGACCGTCCCCAGCGGAGCCGTATCTCGGTGAATAACGCGCCCGCATCAATCTCACGCGCGAGAGCACGAAAAGAGCGGGGCCGATGATTTAATAGGCGATCGGGCGCGAGAAAGGAGGGGCGCGTAGACAATCGAGAGCCAGCCAGCGGAGCAGCACGCGGCAAAATCGCCGCGTTTTTGTTCCCGGTAATGCGGCTATCTGGCCGGCGCAAGCGGCGTCGACGCGACGCAGACCAGCGAGATTATCGCGGCCGCAAATTTCCGGCCGAACGGCTCCTCGCGAGCGTTTCACGCCTCTGGACTTTCATAATAGCGTCGGTATCGAGCGACGTCGAGAATCGGTAATCGCGAAAAAAAGAAACGCGTCGACAGAGGGGTAAACATCCGGCGGAAAGGGTGTTGTCCGGTGTACAATGAAATTAGTTTGAAATCTAAGTTTCTGAGGGATTAACCCGTTGCACTCGAAGCTATTTTCATTCTAAAACGAAACTTCCGACCTAGATTTTCATACCAAAATCGTACATATTACTCTTACAATAATGAAGTATGTAGTAGTTTATTAAATACAAACTTTAACCCTGTGCAATCGGCTTCTTCAGTCTTAAAATATTTTCATTCTATTCATACAAAACCAATCCGTTTACCACATACAATATTTAAACGTTTAGTAATCTACTCAATGCAAATTTTGTAATGTAACAAGTACTTAGTAATATTTCTTGCAATTTCTTTTTAAAATAATGCCACAACAATTTCTAGTGGCGCTACAGAATCACCACTCGGGTGCGAAGGGTTAATAATGTATAAAACATTTTGACTGATGACACAAGAATTTTTCCAGTCGCCGATCGAGTGCCAAGGGTTGAATCGGCAGTCGACTCCCCCTGTTTAGGCGTCCGGCGACTCGCGTGCGGCGGTAATAAAATTTGCCGGGAAGCATAAAGGAAACGTCGGGGCCAGGAAACACAAAGCCCGACGCAAGTAGGTATTTATTGATTCGCTCTATCATTCAGCCGTTCCCCGGACACGCGATATTCCCCGTGGCAATAAGCACGCGTTTCTATTTCCGAGCGCGCTCGATCCGAATGGATCTCGACGAACAACAGAAGCCGGTCGCGCTCGGTTCGCGCCGCGCTCACGTTCGAGACGGATAAACTGTTTATCCGGGCGTCGCAGTTTCGAAACGTTCGTCCGGTGCCACTTCTCGTTCCTCGCCGGCCGTGAAACGACCTCTAATTGCGTTTTATGGCGGAGAACTTCATTTCCGCGGGAATCTCGCCGCCACGCGGTCGAGAATCGTTCGACGGCACGTTGCTCGAAACAAGGTCCGACAAAAAACGGGAAACGCCATTTTATAGGATCGCTGTTTTATGC